>PVHP010031983.1:0-20655 GCA_004024765.1 Zapus hudsonius | reverse complement strand
GGGGGGGGGTCGTGGAGAGGATTACGTCTGAGGACCCGTGGGGGAAGCCACTCATTTGGCACCAAGGACTGGGAACCTGCCACGAGGGGACAAAGGAGGGAGCCTGAGTTTTACAGGGCCCAGCTGCGCACTCCCCTGCAGAGCCGAGAGTAACAGGGGAACCACACAGTGGTCCCAAAGCTGAGGAGAGGCTGGGCAGGCCCGTGTACAGGCCTCGTTCATGACCCGGGGCCTGGATCCCAGTCAGGCAACCAAACCTCCGTGGAGAGACAATCCCTCCCCTCTCAGACTTTGGAGATGACCACGTCTGAGGACTGAGTGCTTCCGTGGGGAAAGCCACTCAATTGGCGCCAAGGACCCAGGACCTGCCAGAGGGTACAAAGGTGGGAGCCCGGGGTGCACAAGGCCCAGCCACCTCCGTGCTCCCTTGCAGAGCTGAGAGCAGCTAGGAAACACTGCGGTGGTTCCAAAGCCAAGGAGAGGCCGTGATCTGTTTTCAATCCTTTTACTCTAAAAAGATTTCTGCCTTTAGAAATAAAGTGCATTTTCTGAAGGCAGCAGATGGAAGGGTCCATTTTTCTGATCGAACCTGCAAGTCTATGTCTTTTTATACGGGAGTTAAGTCCATTTATATTCAGTGATATAACTGTGAGGTTTGCTTTAAGCCCTGCCATGATGAAGGGTTCATGAGGGTTGTTTTCTCTGCTGCTATTATTAGTGCACTAACTGCAATTGTTGTGTCTGATCTCTTGTACTCTTCTGAGGTAGATTTCTTGTTTCTTATGTGTGGGATATCTCTTGCAGGATCTTTTGAAATTTTTGCTTTGTGTTCAAATAGTTGTAGAGCTGGTTTACCTCATGGAACACTTTCACTTCTCCATCTATCATGAGGGATAGCTTTGCTGTGTACAGTAGTCTAGGTTGAAAGCTATACTTCTTTAGGACCTGAAAAGCATTATCCAAGCCCTTCTGGCTTTCAGGGTTTCTAATGAGAAGTCTGAGGTTAGTCTGATGGCTTTTCATTTATAAGTTATGTTTTGTTTATAGTCTCCAATTCTTTGGTGAGATCTAATTTCCAATCTAATTTTGTTTTTGCTTAGGGTTCCTGATAATCATTTTTAAGTTGTTTTTAAGTCCTCATCTAATTTAATCATTTGATTGTCTAGCTCCTCTCTTATTTGATTAATCTTCAATTCACTTAATGTGTTTCTGAAGTCATTCATATTTCTCTCCATTAAATTCAGTCTGGAGTCTATGCTTGAGTTAGAAAGCTTCATCTCATTCATGTCTTTTCTCATAATTCCATATCAGCCATTAGCTGCTTCATATTTGCATTGCAGTTGTGGTCAGGAGTCACATTATTCTCTCTTTGTGGTTGTGTATGTGCTGCCTCTACTTCTTTTCCACTTTCTTGTTCCATAATGGGACTAGGGGCCCTGGGTTGGGGAGTTCCGTCTTTGATTTCTGTGGGTTTTTTCCTTTGCTTTCTTCCCATTTCTAGGTAGGGAATTGGGACTCAGGCACCTTGAAGAGTGCTGTTCAGCCCGCTTTGCTTCCAGTGGAAAGATCACCAGGTTTGATCTTAAACAAAGGTATTTTCTGTTAGGGTGTCTGTCCCCAGAGAGGCTTAGATCTTTACCTGTCTGGATCCCTCTGTATGTGAATGTTTAGTCTTAGAGCCACCACATAGGCCCCTGTTCCCAGTTGATATGCTGCAGTAGAAACAGCCCCAGCACCCCAAACTATAGAGCCCAGTGTTCTGCCACCTGACTATGCCCTCCTGTCAGTGGTGCGTGGTCCCTGGTGCCTGCAGAAGCTGCCTATGTCCTCCCAGCACTGGCAGAGGTTCCCAGGTGCCTGAGGCCTGGCCCCACCCAGCAGCTGCAGTCCGGAATGGGCTCCTGAGCCAAGCTAGTTCAGTTTGCCCAAGGAGCACATCTGCCTGTGTGTGTGTGGGGGGTCTCATTGAGAAGTGTGTCTAAGAATTGCTGGAGGGAGGCTGGAGGAAGGGGGCCCTGGGACGGAGAGGTGCTCAGCTGGCAAGAGCTCGGGAAGCACCAGAGAGGAGACATGAAACTGTGTTGCAAATGCAATGACCCTCTCTTCTTGCATTTGTTTTACTCCACATAACTAGGTAGGCTGCCAACTTGTTATACCAGGAGGGAACAAAGCATGCAGTCCTCTTACTTCAATAAGTCTACATTTTTCCTGTTGCTCTAAAAGAGACCAGCAGGCCCAAGTGGCAGAGAAGCCTGCACAGTAGTCTGGACCTGCTGTAGAGCCTTCTCTTGTTCTGGGCCCCATTGAAAAGTAGCAGCCTTCCAAGCCACTTGGTATATGGGATGAAGCAACACACCCAAGTGAGGAATGTGCTGCCTCCAAAATCCAAATAGGCCCACTAGACGTTGTGCTTCTTTCTTAGTGGCAGGAGGTGCCAGGTGCAACAACTTATCCTTCACCTTAGAAGGAATATCCCTGCATGCCCCACACCACTGAACACCTAGAAATTTCACTGAGGTGGAAGGTCCCTGAATCTTGGATGGATTTATTTCCCATCCCCTCATTTGCATATGTTGCACCAGCAGCTCCAGAGTGGTTGCCATCTCCTGTTCGTTTGAACCAATAAGCATAATATCATCAATATAATGAACCAACGTGACACCTTGTGGGAGAGACAAGCGATCAAGATCCCTGTATACTAAGCTATGACACAGGGCTGGAGAGTTAATATAACCTTGAAGTAAAACAGTAAAAAGTGTATTGCTGACCTTACCAGCTGAAACCAAATTGCTTCTGGTGGCCCTTTTGGACTAGTATAGAGAAGAAAGCATTCACAAGATCAATAGCTGCATACTAGGCACCAGGATATGTGTTAATCTGCTCAAGTAAAGGAACCATATCAGGGACAGAAGCTGGGATTGAAGTCACTACTTGATTAAGTTTTCTATAGTCACCTGTCATTCTCCAAGATCCTTCTGTCTTCTGAATAGGTCAAATAGGAGAGTTAAAAGGATATTGCTTTTGACTCACTGTTTTCTCTGGGAGAGGAAGCTCCAATGATTTCCATTATCCCTTTCCAACCATAATAGCCCTTACTCCACAGATCAGGGAGCCGATGCGGGGGTTCTGCCAGCTCCTAAGTATATCTATCCCAATTATGCATTCTGGGACTGGAGAAATAACAACAGGATGAGTTTGGGGGCCCGCTGGACCCACAGTCAATTGAACATTTGACAAAAGTCCATTGATCATCTGAACTCCAGAAGTACCTACTTTAACTGGACGGCCGTGATCCTGCTTGGGGTCCCCTGGAATCAATGTCAATTCTGAGCCATTGTCTAATATGCCCTGAAAGGTCTGATTATTTCCTTTTTCCAATGTACAGTTGCTCTAGCAAAAAGCCATAGGTCTTTCTGAGAAATGACAGGACTAAGCTTGACATTGAAACACTTGGGGGTTTTAAGAGGGTCCTTCCTCAAGAGGACCTGGCCACCCCTTCATCCAAGGGGCTTTGGATCTATAAACTGGCTCAAGTCTGGAAATTGGTTAAGAGGCCTTGATTCTCTGTTGTTGTAATTCACAGTAGCCTTTTGTTTATTTGCACTGGAATTTTTCTGCTTATAGACATCAAGCAGGAACTTAGACAGCTTCTTGTTTATTTCACTTCTGGGAACACCATGATTAATCAATCAGTACCAAAGGTCTACACGAATCATACCCCCATGAGCATTGTTCCACTTATGCTGTTTATTACTGTAAACCTGCTCACCTCACCTTTGGCAATTCAGCACTGCCACTTGGCCTGTTATTGCAAGATCCAGTAAAACACTTTGCATCTAATTCACCTAATGCAGCAACTGCAGCTCCTAGTGTGATGTCCTCTTTACATATAACAACAACTACTGCGAACTTCAAGTGTGCTGCATCACCCCTCACAAATCTGTTTCTTATACTCTTAGTGAAATGCACATCTTCAGGACCCTCCAAAAGTCAGGGTGAAGATGAAATCCACTCCAACATTACAAGTTCTCTAAGTCTCTTAATCCTTTCATCAACATTAAGCCAAGGAATATCAGGCAGGTGGAGATCATTCACATTGTGCAATCTTTGGATTCCTATTTCACCCAACAAATCAAATAAACTCTTGGTACCACTTCTAACTGCATGTGCTGCCATTTAAATCTATAATCATTGGTCAATGAGCCCATTCTGATAAATTCAGCCTGATCCAATCTTATATTCCTTCCTCCATCATCCCACACCCTCAGAATTTACTCCTGCACATATTCTCCATGTTTCTGCTTATACAAATTTTAAAAAATCTTGATGTTCTTTAGGGGTGTATTTCACCTCCTCGACAGTCACACATTCTATCTCATCTTTAGGAGCATGCTTTGCTGTCCTTCTGTTTATAGGCCTAGATGCAAAGATGGGTGGGGACTGAGGAATAAGGTTACATTCAGCACCTCTGGCAGTAGGTGTCAATACAGATTCCTCAGACAAAGGATTCATCCCCTTAGGCAAGGAGGAATTTGACAGTCCAACAATAGCAGTCTGCAGGCCACAGGTGAAGAAACCAGTAGCTTTTCAATAAATTCCCTTTTACTACAATCAATTCTATCAACTCTGTTTTCTCTAGAGAACACTGACTAATACAGAAGATGGTACCAGAAGTGGTCCTAGAGAAACAGAATTTTAAGAATGACTTTTTCTAGAGGGAATTCAAAAGTTCTCTCTCTGTGTCAATTAATTATCAGCAACCTGTATCAGGATGATATAACTCTAAGCAGTAAGCTAGACTTCTGTGAACTAGGAATTCCTCATCTATCTCTGGAAGGGATGATATACTTCTACATAGTAAGCTACAGACTTCTGTGAACAAGGAATTTCTCATGCATCCTGGAAAGGATGATAGACCTCTACACAGTAAGCTAGATTTCCTGTAGAAATAAATCATCATACTGTAGAAATAAATAATCAGTATTATTTCTCTAGTTGTCTTTCTAGACATTGACATTGGGCATTGGACAATGATGAGCAGTTTACTGATTTATTTCTTTAAAATAAATATTGGAAATGTCATAGGCTTATGACAAAAACATTTCCTTCCTACCTGCCATTATCTGAGATGTTTTTAATTTACGAATAGCTGAAGACACCTCATGCCCCACTATTTTAGTGTCTGTTTCCCAGGCACCATCTCAGTCCTACTACCTCACTGCTTGGCCAACAGTCATTCATTCATTCACTCACTCACTCACTCACTGCAGACAGTTTCCCTAAAAGAAAAGCGTTGGCCCCAGCAAATCATAGACTTTAGATGTTGCAAAAACAAAACAATGTTAGATTTTTTTTAAAAAGCATAGTTCTCTAGTACATTATTTTAATTTTACTCTAAGAAAATATGCTCACTAAAATGAAATGAGAACACAAAAGAACACAAATCATTTCTGCCCACAAAAGTAGTTCATAGAGGACATACAAATAAATGAATAAATAAAAATAAACAGATAAATTGGGGCTGGGAATGCAGCTCATTTGATAGAGTACTTGCTTCATGGAAAGGAAGCCCTGAGTCCAATCCCCAGTACCACATAAACCAGGCATGGTTGACCCATGCTCTTAATCCCATCCCTTGGGATATAGAGAGAAGGGATCAAAAGTTTATGGTCATCGTCAGCTTTAGAACAGTCTACACTACAAAGGACCCTGCATAAATAAGTAAATAAATAAATAATTTCACATATATACATGCATGAATACATACATACATACATACATAAAAGAGCATATACTTATAAAAAATTTTAAACCTCATATTTTGAGAAATTCAGTAGGTCTCTGCTTTCACAGATGAATTCTCTCGCCACTGTCACCCTTATTTCTTTGATTGCTGAGCAAGGAAAGAATTAACAAGAAAACTACAGCCATACTACAAGACAATCTCTTTTTAAGGAACTTTAATACTTTGTGGAATTAAGAAGAAGTAAAACATTATTGCTTCAGACATATCTAAAATATATTTGACCAGTGTTAAGATAAAGAGTACTAAATTTGAGAGTTGTTTTTCAAGTCTAACCTCTGAATTTGTTCAAGTTTCTTTATTGGCAGAATGAACTAGTTACCAATTAGATTTAGGAATACACCCCAAGGAATTCATTGCTCCTATTAGCTTAAAAAGTTTATTGTGAACTCAGAATCATCTACCATTAATCCCAAAGGATTCTTCAACCTGGGCAATTATCCAAGTGCAATTTTATTTCATTCCTCAAATTAGCTAAGTTATGGTCAAATCAAACAGAACTTTGCTACAAAATAATTTCTAATACCAGCATGGTGTCTCTCTGGTTCTTCATATTTCCCCCTTTTCCTATGTGTCCCCTTCAAATCTTTGAAAGGGACTGTTGTTGGTGATATAAAACAGAATTAAGTTGTTGATCAATGAATCTAGATAAACAGTTAACTACACATGGATCAATAGCTAATAGAAGAATGATAAAGACTCTAGGACCTAGTAAAGAACTCAGCCATGGGAACCAGCCTCTGAAATCAAAAATCATTCACTTGAATTTTGTCAACTTCTTATCTAATTTTATCTATTTGTTGCTGAATCATATTAGAATGGTCAGTGATATTCAAACAGCACATACCTGGGAATTTTTGGCAGCCCAGATGATGTTTTAGCAGGAGGAAATCAATGGTTGCTCTATTTTGTAATATAGGGGTCCTGAGCTCTTTCATGTCCTGATTAATTTCTGCTAAAACCTGTGTAGTAAGGTTAGCCATTTTACTGAAACTACAGTCCAACTTAACAATTTCTTTTTGTATTCCCACTACTAGTCCTGGAACTGGTAAAACGAATGTTGCTGCAATTGTGACTTGTATTGCGTCCATAGGGATTAAATTGTCATTGCAAACAGGGGGCAAACTTCGGGTAGTCTGGTGCAGAGAAATCAAGGATGGCAATAAAGGAAAAATTTGTCCAATAGAACAGATCCCAGAAAAGTTGGCAGGTAAAGCCTGAAAATTTGTTTCATTATAAAAGACCCACCCCCACAGGTAATCGTTTGCCAAAGGAAACATTTTTTTCAATAGTACAATTTGCGGGGAATTGAAGAAAGGTACAATCTATACATAAACATTGTTTTTGAATAACTAATGAGACCAGTAGAGCTGACACTATGTGGTATATTGGCCCTTTTGTGTGGCCCTATTACCAATGACACTAATATAGTCATCATATTTTATAGACAGTCCTATAAGATTATTTGTTAGTAGTTGGTGGACTGATTCCCCTTCCCTTATACAGAAGGCATGTTTATCCACAGTATCAACTGCTAGTTGTTGCCAAAAGTTTTGAGTATTTAAAGAATTTAGAAGACTTACAGAAACATATATATTTAAGTAAGCTTGTGAATAGACTGTATCTTCTGGAGTTCTTTTTTAAATTTTACATAAGAATATTGCCCTGAGTCTTGAGGAAGTACTGAATCCATATAGATCCCAAAATGTGAATTATTTCTTTGAGACTAGTCTGTAAGATTTTTTTCCATAATTTTGTCTTATGAACCTGGCTGAAAATCATTTGATTATCTTTGTACCATTTGATATGGCCAACTATAGGATATGGACATGAATAAGCACAGTTCATTATTAATGGAGCTCCAGTGATGGCAGGTCCTGTCTGGGCAACAGGAGGTATGCAAGTTGGGTTGGTAACAGATTTGACAGTGTCTAACAAATCTGAGTATTGACTAATAGAGGAGACCTGGGTTAGTGCAGAAAAGCTCCTATCAGGACTCATAGGTTGTGACAATCCTGATAGGACCTGTTTTTTGTTATAGTAATGATAATACCTAGGTTATACCCAGCATCATATAGTCTAATTCCCCAGGTCAATCCTTCCTCACAAAGGCCAGAATCATATTTGGCCCACATCTTGGGAATAAAGATGACAGGGTTACATGAACTCTTCATGCAGGATGGGTTCATCTCAGTTGCATTTGGAGTGATAGTGATAAAGTCACACTTTGAATTTTCCCAAGGAGCAACTGTTATACAGCTCCAGTGGCCACAGCGATATTCACCATCCATGCTACAAGTTCTGTCTCCTTTATCTCGGCAGGCATATATTGGAATGCCTTGCAATTTCTTTTCTAAATGTAGGGTTTTACAGAGACTATTAAACAATCTACATAAATCTGTCTTTCATTGAGGCTGACCAGCAGTTATTTTTCTATCTAATCTTTTTTTAGTGCTTCCTAATCTAAGTTCCCATTCTCAAATGGGGGGGGGGTTGTCCATGTTAACAGGGCTAGAAATCAAAGTTATACATATAATCCAACATGTTAATATTATCATGATTTTCCTAGTATAATACAAGCAATAAAGCATTGATATCCAGTCATTAAACCTTAGAAATCCTGGTTTTAAAAGGTCCATGCTCAGTCATTTTTCACCTCTGGTGTTTGGGTTTCTTTTCAGTGGATTCCTCTTCCGTGGATTCTACAGGTGCCTTCTTGAGCTGCAAGTGGTGGATCCAAGCAGGAATACCAGAAACCTTAACAGCAGTGGGAGTGAGAAGGATTATGATGTAAGGGCCTTTCTATCGAGTTTCAAGGCTGTCAGTTTTGAAACGTAATATCAATACAACATCACCAGGTTGGAATGAATAATCAGGTGGTTTGTATTTAACAGGTTGAGTGGCCTGCACCTGGGAAAAGATCTTATCCATCATTAGTTGTAATCCTTTGAGTTCCTGAGAAATTGGAATGTCTCCCAGTAAGTCTAGATGTATTTTGGGAACCACCAGAAGTGGTCTCCCATAAACTATTTCAAAAGGTGTGAATTTCTCCCAATATGGGGTGCAACAAGCCCTCAACAGGACCAAAGACAACAGATCAACCCAGTTACCACCAGTCTCAAGAATAAATTTAGTCAAAGTTTCCTTTAATGTCCTGTTCATTCTCTCTACCTTTCCTGAACTCTGAGGATGATGCATACAGTGTAATTTCCAATTTATGTTAAGTCTTTTGAGATTAATAGGGATAATCTGGCTGTGAAAGTCAGGCCATTGTCAGACCCCAAAATTGACGGGAGGCAAAATCTTGGAATAATTTCTGAGAGTAATTTCTTTGCCACAGTATGAGCTGTTTCTGCTCATGTTGGAAAGGCCTCTACCTAGCCTGAAACAGTGTTGATAGAAAGCAGCAAATATTTGTAACCATATAGTCCTGGTTTTATTTCAGTTAAATCCAATTCCCAAAACTCACCAGGAACAGTACCTTGACTTCTGCTTCCCTGTGAAAGTAGATTTCTTTTAGCACTTACCTGGGCACAAGTCATACAAATGTCTGAGATGTTCTGGAGTACTGCTCGATGTCCAGGAAGCCATACATGAGAAGAGATGAGTTCAGAAGTTTTCTTTGGAGATAAATGCATCATCTGATGAAGATCAGTTAGCCATTTCCTTCCCAAAAGTTTTGGAATACAAATTTTCCCATCTGGGAGAATCCACCAGCCATGAGAGTTCTGTTATGCTCCAATAGAGGAGTATAAGTTTATTTACTCTGGAGCATATGTGGGAGTGTCTCCAGTTAGTTGGACTGGGAGCTTGGGAGGCAGGGATAGTTCTAGAATTGTTTGGGGTTTAGGCTCTTCAAAGGCTATATTCCTAGCAGTCTGATCTGCTAGGTTGTTACCTTGAGTCTGAGGACTATTATCCTTATGATGTCCTCACCAGTGGATAATGGCTAACCAGATAGACTCAACTAATTGCATAATTTCCTGTTTGTTTTTGATAACCTTTCCATCTAAATTTAAAAGTCCTCTTTGTCTATATATCTGTGCATGTGCATGTGCTCTGGCAAAGGCATAGCAGCTGTCTGTATAAATGTTCACTTGTTTTCCCTCTGCCCACCTCAATGCTTGATTTAAGGCAATGATTTCTACCTTCTGGGCTGATGAGCCCCTGGGTAGGGCCTGAGCCTAAATAATTTCTTTTTGGCCTATAACTATTATCATTCCCACATAACTTGTTCCATTCTGGACAAAGCTACTGCCATCAGTGTAGAGGTCTGCATCTCTGCCAGTGAGGGGGTCTGTCAGGTCTGGTTGGGTGCCTTGGATGACATCCAGCATCTCCAAGCAGTCATAGACAGGTTCCTTAGGGATGTCATCAGGTAACAAGTTGGCAGGATTGACTGCTATAGATTTGTTGAAGGTCAGTCTGTCTTTGTCTAAAAGGAGAGCCTGATACTGGGTGAGATGAGAATTTGACATCCATTGGTGAGTGGCATCCCTCAATAAGAACTCCACTGGATGAGGAGCAGTTACATATAGAGTCTGTCCCAAGGTTAGTCTATCTGCATCCTCTATCAGAACTGCAGTGGCAGCTATTGCCCTCAAGCAGGGAGGCCATCCTGAGGCTACTGGATCCAGCCTTTTTGAAATATAAGCTACTGCTCTTTTCCATGGTCCTAAATTTTGGGTAAGAACTCCTTTGGCTATATCTTTCCTCTCATTGATGTAAAGGTGGAAAGGCATAGAGACATCAGGGAGAGTCAAGGCAGGAGCCTGTTCAAAGGCTTCTTTCAGTTTATTGAAAGCCACTTCATTTTCCTCAGTCCAATTCAAAGGAGTGTTGCCCCATGCTGTAGCTGTGTATAGGTGTTTAGGAATTTTAGCAAAACCAGGGATGACAGTACCCAACAGCTCCTAGAAATTACCTAACTTGCTTTTTAGTAGTTGGTGTAGGAATCTTCATTATAGCTGCTATATGGTCCTGGGACAGAATCCTTTATCCTTCCTTTAGCTCATATCCCAAGTAAGTAACTTGGGGAGAGCAGATCTATGCCTTTCTATTGGACACCCAGTATCCTAATTGAGCCAAAGTTTCCAGTAAGCCCTAAATTGCCTTAAACAGTCCTCCTTATTCTCAGCTGCTAGGAGGAGATCATCCACATATTGAAGCAAGGTGATCCCTGGGTACTTACTGTGAAAACAGCTCAAATACTGCCTGAGGGTCTCATCAAAGATGGTAGGGGAGTTCTGGAATCCCTGCGGCAGTTGAGTCCAAGTCAATTGTCCTGATATTCCCCACTCAGGATTAGTCCATTCAAAGCAAAGATGGACTGACTCAGTTTTGACACAGAAATGGAGAAGAATGAATTCTTTTAGTCTAATACAGTATATACTGTATGTTCTGGTGGCAATGGGCTGAGTAAAATGTAGGAGTTTGGAACAGTTGGGTGTATAGTGCCACCTATTTGTTCACCTTCCTTAAGTCCTGTACAGGTCTACAGTCCTGAGTCCCAGGCTTTTGTACAGGCAACAAGGGAGTGTTCTAAGCTGATTGGCACCTAGTGAGTATGCCAGCATCTAGGAGACATTTAATATGGATTTTAATTCCTTCTTTGGCCTCAGGACTGATTGGATACTGCTTGATGCAAGGGAGCATGGCCCTTGACTTTAATTGCACCACAACAGGTGGCACATGTTTAGCTAGGCCAGGAGAATCGTCTTAAGCCCAGACTGAAGGAATCTCTTTAATTAATAGTTCCTTGCATTCCCCTTCTGATTCCTGGGCTGGGTTTTGGAGAGGCAAATATTCCTCACTTATTGGCAATGTAATAGTCAAATCTTTAATAGGGCCTTCCAATTGTAACCTAGGCATATCCCCTGAGAAGGATATTGTGGCCTGGAGTTTTCTTAGAATATCCTTTCCTAGAAGTGGAAAGGGGCATTCAGGGATGACAATGAAGGAGGGAGTTTCAATTCCTTGCCCCAGGTCAACTGTCCATTCTGTGGTCCATTTATAATTTTTAATCTTCCCTGTTGCCCCTTGTACTTCTATAGTTTGGTTGGCAAGGGGTCCTAGGGGCTTCTGCAACACTGAATGTGTAATGCCAGTATCCACAAGAAAATTCACAGGATCGCCCCCTATAGAAAAGGTTACCAAAGGCTTCCAGGGTCCCAGTTTGAAAGAGCCATGGCCTCTCTATTCTTCCAGTGTTAAGACCAGTTTTGGTCTTATGTCATTTGCCTTAGGTCTAGGAAAATTCATCTGTCTTTGATTGGGAAATTCATTCTTCCAGTGTCCCATTTCCTTGAAATAGGCAAATTGATTAGGTAGCAAGGGCTTTCTTTTTGCATTAAGTGTGGCATATGCTTGTCCTTGCCTGAAAACACCTGAGGTATGCAATGCAGCCATTTTGGCCCTGTTCACCTTCTTTGTAAATTGTTCTTCTTTGCTGTCTCTATTGTCAAACACCTTTTGGGATTTCTCCAATACCTCTGATCTATTCTTTCCTGCAAATCTGTCTATCTTTTGAATTTTTCGTTGTATGTCTGTGGCCAACTGAGCTACAAAAGCCAAATTGATTGCCTTAAGGTTTTCTGGGTCCTCTGGGCCAATTGGAGTATATAAATGATATACTTCTAAGAGGCACTCAAGAAATGCTGAAGGCATCTAAGCCTTGCTTCACATCAGCTACCATAGACAAATTAGTAGGTTTTTGGGCTGCCCACTTAAGACCCTCCAGCAGAGCCTGGTGGTACTCACCGAGTGATCTCCTATCTTCTGCTGCCCTATTACCCTTTTCTGGTCTTTGTCTGGGTAAAAACTGGTTTATTCTTTCTGCTCTTTGGTCACTGGTGAGAGTGCTCACTCCAGGCAGTGCCTTAGCTGCTTCTGCCAGGATTCACTCTATTTCTTCTGTGGTGAAGAAAGTATGGAAAATCTGTTGACAGTCATCCCAAGTAGGAAGGTGATTAAAGAAAATAGAGTCAATCATAGAAATCAATGGATTAGGGTCTTTACAAAAAGGGAGATTTTGATTTTTCCAATAATAGAGATCTCTGGTAGAAAATGGGATATACACATAGTGACCATCAGGGACTTGTCTGAGGAGCAGAACTGGGGCTGGGATTGTCTCTATTTCCTTCAGAATCCAATGTCTCTGGTTGGCCAGGTGAAGAAACTGAGTCTGGACGCCCATAGGGGTGACCCCCATGAGTTTGGGGAAGGGAAGGGACATGAGGTGGCTCCACTGAGGAAGCTGAGGCAGGAGTGGTTGAATGAGGCAATAGTGGGAGAGTCTTAGGGGGTGGGAGAGGAAGGTGCGGGGAAGAAGGGGCCAAGGGTGGATAAAGAGGAGTATAGGGGGGAAGGATAACATCCTCTTGGGAGTCCTGTAAGACAGGGCTCTTAGAGGATTTCTGATCTCCAGCTAATGGTCCCTGGGGGAATTTCCTTATCATCAGGGCTTGGCTGCCTTACCCAGTCCAAACCATACACAGCTTCATCCATGGTGGTGGATTGATTGTTGCTTCTGACCAGGGTAGAATATATCCTATTTGATCTGGGTGGCCAGGATTACCAAGAGTAGTGTTGCCAATAGCCCATGGTATCTGGGAATTAAAAGTGCCCTCAGGGGACCAGTCAACCCCAAAGTCCTTACAAAAGTCCAGAGGTGACTCTTGGTGATAGGATAATCATAATCCTGCTTAATTAAAGGGGAGTAGAGTTTGTCAAAATTTCTTGACACACAATTCAGAGGAGTATCTGGCTTGCTTTCTCTGTTACCCATACTGTCTGTTAATTCAATCACGTCAGAGATTAAGCCAGGGGAAATTCACAACAAAGAGACAAGAATATAGTTAAAATATCGCACAAGAAAACAGGGGTTAATCTAACCACTCAAAAAACAAGCCAAGGGGGATTCCAATAAAAGCAACTGATGATTTAGGCAAATAACAAAACAAGAAACAAAGGGTTAAGAACCAGGCACCAAGAAGACCAAATGACAGTGTGATGTCTAACTAATGTCCTGGACAGGAGTTCATGTGCCCCATCAGGCACCTCACTGTCCCCAAAAGGTATCCCACAAAAACAAAACCAAGTGTCAAAGACAGAACCAAGTGTCAGTCAAAGGGTTGCCTTACTGTGATGAAAAACCTGGTGCTAAAGAATACCAAACATCAGGGAAAGGTTTACCTAGCTCTGACAGAAACCAAGTGCCCAAGACAGAACCAGTATCAGGGAAAGGGTTAACTTGCTGTGACAGAAACCAAGTGTCTAAGACAACCAAGTGTCTTAGGCAGAACCAAGTGTCACAGAAAGGGCCACTTTACTCTGACAGAAAACCAAATGTCTTAGGCAGAACCAAGTGTCACAGAAAGAACCATTTCATTCTGATAGAAAACCAAGTGTCTAAGACAGAACCGAACAAGAGAACCAAATGTCCAAAACAGGACCAAGGGAACAAAACCAAAACCAAATTTCATAAAATGAAATCTCTTCCCATGACTTACCAGAGGCCTCCTTAGAAAGAAGCTTGCTGGGTTCTTTAGTTGCAGCTGTTCACTTTGACCATCCATCAAGCCAAAGGCTCACCCTGAAGCCCTGAGCCCTAATGGTCTCATTGTGGGCACTTCCTGGGCTGCCCCTCAGCCCCAGAGGAGTCCGAGTGAAGGTCCAATTTCAGAATTTGGACAGGTGGGTTTATCTCCTGCTAGGGCCTCCAATAATGTTGAACCAAGGAACACAAAGACCACATACTCAAATTTAGGCCAAATTAAAGCAACCTATATTTTGTGTACACAGAAACTGGCCAGTGGCTATCTCACCCTAATGCAGGGCTCAGGAGAATAGCAGCTAACAAAGGAAAAGGTGGGGCTTTTATCTCCCAAAACATCAGAACATCTCCAATATGGAATCTATCAAACAGGATTGCAATTAGGCAGGACTTACAAAGGTGAATAGTGCAGTTAGCTATAAATTCTATGTGAGTCAAAATAACTAGATAACCTCTTCAAAGTACAAGTAAATTTTAAGGCACATTTATGTATTATTTTTGCATCTTAGGGCAACACTACCCCTAGTATAAATTTTCTCTTGTCTTATCTTATCTTAGGGGGGAGAAGTTTGGCTTCCCTGTAGTTAAATCTTTTATAACCTTTTTTTTCCCTGTTAGCATTTTGTCCTCTGGATGGTGGCCTGGGTCTTTATGGCCTGGGAAGAGTGATAGCATAGTCAGGATATGGGGAGATTCATGGGAGGTGTAGAGCACACTCAGAGAAATTCCAGGCCAGTTATGGTCAAATCAAGCAGAACTTTGCTACAAAATGATTTCTAATTCCAGGATGTCATCTCTCTGGTTCTTCAGCATATCTATAGACTTGAACTGAGTTCAATCTAAAACAGCCCTTTAAAAACAAATTAATCATGCCCCAGAAAAATTTCTGTGGTTAAAGACAATATTTTTGCTGGAAGAATAGGCTTTTTTTTGTAATATGAGAAACCACATTCTTAGCACATGCATGTGGTGTTGATCTGTGTGACTTGCAATTTCATGAGCTGAGAAAGGTAGTGGAACCCATTGTATTTGCATGCTGTGTTAAAATCTCTGTTGTTGAGCCCACTCTCCTGCTGCTGTTTTCCACTTGTGGCAGAGTGATGTCTAGTCTCTGCTCAGGCCATGCTTTCCCCTGACATCATAACATTTCCTCTTAAGAATCCATGTGAGCAGAGCCTGAAACACTGTAATATAGCTGGACCAAGATGGAGTCTAGTGATTTCCTGGGGTTTGCAAGCAAGCATCTTTAACTGTTCAGCCATCTCCCCATACCCACAAGCAGAGACCTTCAAACAGCACAGCTGAGCTGGACCAAGATACAACAGCCTGGAAATTTCCTGAGATCTCCAATACCACAAACTCTGCTAATCAACTCACAGCCTCCAATGTCCCCATGTCCCTCTAGCCACCATCTCCCCATAGTGCCTCTAGGTCCCCCAATGCCCTTGATACCTCAAGGCCTCCAGGTCTCCTGATGACTCATGACCCTACAGTGCCCCCAGATCTCCATGTGCTCCTAAGAACCCTCCTGCCCCCAAGTCTCCAGATGCCTCCTGGCACCTTGGGGCCTCTGGATCTCCAAATACCCTATGATGACACAAGGCCACCATGTCTTCAAATGCCTCATGGCCTCCCAGTGTCCCTAAGTCTACAAATCCCCCTAGAACTCCTGCTTCCAGCAGGTCTACAAATGCTTCATGGTACCCTAGTACTCCCATGATTCCAAATGCCTCCGGATACCCTAAGGCCACCATATCTTCAAGAGCCTCATGGCCTCCCAGTGTCCCAGGTCTCCAAAGCCCCCTAGAACTCCTGATGCCCCCAGTACTCCCAGGTCTCCAAATGCCACCAATACCACAAGGTCACTAGGTCTCCAAGTGCCCGTAGGAGTCCTCCTGCTCTCAGGTCTCCAAATGCCTGCCACCCTAGTGCCACTGGGTCTCCAAAATGCCCACTGGATCTCCATTACCCTTAGGTCCCCAAATTCACCCAGATTGACTGGGACCACAAGTGTCCACAGGTCTCCTAAGACAGCAGAATCCCTCAAGGGCCACAATGTCCCCAGGTTTGAGCATTCTTCTAGGACCTGATGGCCCCTTTATGAACTCACGTTTCCAAGAGGACTCACACCCTGTAGGTCCTCCATGTATCCCCTTCTTTCTATGGTCTCCACATCTTCTGGTGCTCCCTGACTTCCTCAGGAGTATACTGTGTATGTAAGGAGCAACAAGAAGTTCTGGAGGAAGCATTCAGCAGGAACAAGTACCTGGCCTATCAGGATCATATCTTTAAGCAACATAACTTTGGCAGAAAGGCTTCAGCTGACAGAGACCCAAGAACCAAAGAAATAAATTACTAGCCTGCATTTTACTAATCATCTAGAATGGCAACCTAGGATACACAACCAGAAAGCACATACTGAGCAATCCTGCAGCCAAGAAGCTGGTGCTGGGCCCTCCTGCTCCGAGGACCACAATAATTCTGCTGATATGGATGAGCTGTGCCCAGTCACCTCTGTTTTTGTCCCTCAACAGAGCTCTTTCAATGTCTTCTGTTGCCATGAGCAGAGCTTCCTGGATGAGTATATGTCTGTTTTAGCAGAAGATGCCCCAATTGCAGCTGCAAGAGGCAGCCCCAGATACAACCCAACTGCAGCTTCCAACCCAACTTCACAAGAAGCCCTCAAGAGGATATCATATGTCCATCAACTCTAGTTTCCACGGGTTGTGAGACACAGTCTTCTAAGTAGCCCAGGATGGCCTGGAATTCAGTGATCACTTGCCTAGTCACATGCTGGAAATTACAGGTGGTGACTGGGGTAACCAGACATCCTCACAGGAGCTAGGAAATTGCATTGAATGCATGCTCCTTAATTCATTTTATCTAAATATATTTATACAAAATTCTTTTGACATTACCTTGTCGCAAACCCCTATTCTGTGGTTTAATCTTTTGCTAAATAGTTTGTTGAAGAAAAACCTCTATTCTCATAGGCCCTTCAAAACAAAATCATAATACCGGAATGACAAAGAGCATCAACCCTCATAGGCAGGCTTTGGTTATTTTGCTGTCTCTGGATAGAATTCAACAGAAGGCTGAAAGAAGATCTTCAAATACTGGTCTCTGACAGCTTTCATTTCCCTCCTGTTTGGACCTGTTTTGCAGCAGGTCTCAGCAGCAGGTGGCACCCTCTAGATTTGCAGTTCTTTGCAGTCATCTGGTCCTGGAACCCTTCCAAGCCATGGGTCTGAGACTTGAAAACTTTCTGGAACCATGATGCTGAGGAGGGACAACAGGTCACTTCTCTGTGGCCTTATGGTCTTTACCCTTTCTTTAGAGTCTCCCATCCTCAACCTTTCTCTATTTCTTCTTTTCTTTTCTAGCTGCTTCCACAATTCAGTGTCTGCTCCTGACACTGGCAGAACTAATTATGTCAAATGAATATTTTACAATATTCCCACCCTATGATATAATTTGCTGTGGTGTGCTGTGATATAATTCATATTTCCTGCCTATGGGTTTATACTTTAAAGAAGTATTTGAGCTTAATTTGGGTCACCTTCTTGTTGGAAGATAGACCCTGCATGCTGGTTTACTGTATAAGAAATAAACGCTCTTGCTTTTGCATACATGAGTGTTAGTCTTCATTGAAACAATTTGTGGACACTCACATTTAGGGGCTCGTCGGGGATTTTCCCAGTGAGACAACCCCACACACACCATGTTGAGTGCTGAAGAACCTCTGGTTGGCTGGTAAGTGAGAGCTCTCCTGTCCTGTTTGTGTCTCCATGTCTAAAGTTTTCTGAAGTTCAAGCCAAATCTGCAGGCCTGGGTGACCCAGGATGATGGGCTACTGGCGCCCCCCCCCCCATGAGGGATGAGTGTTGTAGTCAGCCACACGTTGCTCGGATGAATCTTCTAAACAGGCATGTTTTGGGGAGGAAAATATTTATTGAACAGATCCAGGGGAAGTTAAGGAAAGGCTGGCCCCCTTTCACAGAAGCAGGCAGAGACAGATACTGTAGCCCACCACCAGCACCACAAGCAAGCACCTCCAAGCTCACAAAAGGAACTCCAGGCTTGAGCTCAGACTGTTCTTTTCATATAAAGAGCTAGAATTCCAGACCCACCCCAGAAATAACTTAGGGCTGAACCCTAGGATCTGGCCAAGGTGACATACTTCCTCTAGCCAGAACTGCTGGAGACAATTTAAAATTTTAACAAACCTTTAATTCTTTTAGGGGACATTATTCAAACTACCACAATGAGTGAGGACTCCCACCCTCCAGTAAGATTCTCTGTCCAATCTGTTTCTGGGGACTCTGTCCTATCTGTATCAGAACTGAAGTTTAGCAGATTCCTGCCAGATGAAGCTAGTGTACAATGGGATAGGATGAAGCTCCATATTTCTGTTGGTCCATTTTTAATTATGGACAGCTCAGGAGTTTCTGTTTCACCTCTTGAGACTTTTTATTGAAATTGCATTACAAATCCACTGGTGCCACAAATTCAGTGTAGTGTTCCGTGTGAGTCTGTCTTTAATTGTTGTTTGTGTGTGTGTGGATTGTTGTACTGGGAAATGGGGCAAACAACTTCAACCCCACTAACCATAATGTTTGACCATTTCCAGGATTTCCAAAAGCAGGTGGCAGATTTGGGACTGGTGGTCTGCAAAGGCAAACTCCTTACATTTTGCATAAACAAATGGCCTGCCTTCAATGTAGGCTGGCCAGAGGGAGGGGCATTCAACCTCCCCTCTGTTTACAGGGCCAAGGATGTGATATAAAGGACCCCTGGTCATCAGTACCAGGTTCTATATATGTCCACTTGACAAGTGCTGCTAGAGGCTGGAGCCTTTTCTCCCACCTAACAAAACTCTCATTGCAGTGACCAAGGAATAAGCCACCTAAGAAAGAAGAAAAAACATCATCAGCATCTTCCCCAATCTAAAAACCCTGATGAGGAGTTGCTGACTGTCCACCCTCCTTACTTACAAGCAAGGGGGAAACAGGGGAATCCATTTTCAGTACTCCCCACACTTGGGCTCACACTCGCAGAGAAGAGTTACCACCCTCAGAGTCCTCAATGGAATATAAGTGACACCTACATAACATTATAAAGAAATGACCCTAAGATAGATGGGGGTACAAACCTGGAAATTATTCCCAATATTGGATATTAGGATGTCATAATTCCATCAAGATAATACCCATTTACTTGCATAGCATGGAAGACGCAAACTCTCTGGATGGTAAGACCTGGGGAAATAGACTATATCTAACAGGAAAAGATACTGGGACAGAATTTACTATCCAGAGACAAAGAATAAACAGAGTTTCCATCCCCATAGGACCAGGAAAAGCCCTCTCCCTGTCTAGGGAAGAGATAAGGGAGATAATTCCCACAAAACTTCCTCCCTCAAAGCCTGAGTCAAACACCTTCTCAGACCCTCCCTCAAGAGAAAAAAAAATAAGAAAACATTTTCAAAATCTCAAAAAGGGTCATTATACCAAACCTTGGAATTTCTTAACCTTAAACAGCAGTTACCCATATCACACTAAAGATTATTGGCTCTGCCTGGACTTGAAGCCACCCTATTTTTCAGAGATAGGAACTAACTACACTGTACTCCAAGTCACACAGGACCAAATACAAAACCACTGTCACTGGGGTCACTCACCCAAAATAACTCTAGGTTACTTGCAAGGAAAGGTATTTTGCTACTCCTCCAGGAACTATTCCCATTCCCCTTTGATGGGTCATGCTTAAAAGTTAGAGACCCAGGGGGACAAAAACCCAACTGACTTATAGCACCAGAGGAAACATGGTTTGACTTCACATTTGGTATCACACCTTGCATCTCTCTCAGGGCCTTACAAATAGCTTCTAATGAACTGTGTGTTCTAGTCTATATCCTCCCACAGGTTTTATTATCCAGGGGAGACAGGAAGAAGACATCTTGAAGGACTGGACTCTGTCTGAAATAAAAGGGCTCTCCCCTTTGTAATCCCTGTCCTGGTGGGAACTTCCACTGTAGGAACCACAGTATTGATTACCAGGAATAAATCTTCAAACTACTCAACAAACAGGTAGACTTTGATCTAAATAATTTATAAAAAACTATCAGCCACCTGGAGGAATCCCTAAACTCCCTGGTGAAGGTTGTACTCCAAAACTGTAGGGGGTTAGATCTATTGTTCCTAAAACAAGGCAGGCACTGTGTGGCCCTGGGTGAAGCTTACTGCTTTTATACCAAACATTCAGGGGTAGTGAGGGACAGCTTCTCCCCAATCTTGAA
>PVHP010031982.1:0-20640 GCA_004024765.1 Zapus hudsonius | reverse complement strand
GTGTGTGTGTGTGTGCATATGTGTGTTTCAAGTGGCACCTTTAGGTGGGGATTCACTTAGAACTAGACTCGGAGCCAGGGAGTAGAGAAACAAAAAAAAATCTCAACATTTTTATAGCATTCAAGATTTATCTCTCTTTTGTTGAAACAGCATAAAGATAAAGATTATTGTTGAAATGTCTGTGACTGCTACTCATGTTTTATATATATATATAAAACATGCCTCAAAAAATATCGACAACAGTGCACAAAAGCCAAATATTAGACAGAAAAGCCTTGTTTCTAGAGAAACAATTTTGAAAAGATGAATCATTCAAAACACATTCAGGATGTTTTAGATTGAATAGTCATGGTTCAAAATTATTTCTAAGTCATGCAGAGCCCTTTGGGACCTAAGAGGGGACCTGGAAGGTTCTGGTAGCTCAAAGCCCAGCTCAAGCTGCCATGCTTCAGCGAGCACACCGCACCTGTCAATGGATTCTGTAGCAGCAATTGTAGATGGGCAAGGGATACATTATGTATTTTATTTCAGAGGTTTACTTTTGAGCCAAATCACTCCCATATTGTTATCTTTAAACATTATTTAAGAATGTCGATTCTTTTTAAAATTAATATCTTTATTATGAATAAGTATATACATGGTATGATCAAATCTTGTGAGTGTGTCTCTGTTTTCCTCCTCTCTGTCCCCTACCCACTCAGGTCCTTCCTCCATGTGTATGCTGGATCTGTCCATAGGTTAGGGGGTTAGGAACTGAACCAGAGGTAGCCATTTTTCCTTTTTTCTCCCCCTTTTGTGCATTGTTGCTGAGGGGGGCCATGTCTCTGGATATTCTCCACCACCATGGCTCTTATATTCTTTCTGCCCCCTCTTCCACTCAGTTCACTTGTTCTGGCTTTTGGCAAGGGAGAGGATGTACCATGGTGACGGATTCTTCTCGGTTGACACCTCTCTTCTAACTCCCCACACGTGTGTACTCTTAGGAGAGAGAAGTAAGGGCAACGACTAATGTCAATGCTGATTCTCAGTCTGTTTAATACCAGAACCAGCACATTGTCAGGGAAGGCATTTCTGGACACAAACAGGTCAGGAAAGGCAAGAAATAAAGAAAGCCCAAGGCATGTCAGCACCTCAGCAAGAGATGAGATGACCAGTAGGCAATGGCCCATGATGGGAAAGAGACCACAAAAAACAAACAAAAAAAATTCAGCTCAAACAGGAAAGGAAAATTACTAAACTGCAGCGTCAATGAAATCTCGAGACCACACCTTCTAAAGACTGCTCTTTGAAGGGATATGATGAGGGAGGGGATGTCATAATTCCTTGTAGCAAGCTTTGATCATGAAATTGATGGCTATATTCAGAGCTTCAGGTTTACACAAGTGTTCCGCCTTCTTAGTAGTGTGGAAATTTGGAAGGTAAGGTAAAGAAAGCCAAATCCGGTCATTTTTACCTTCTTCCTCTAGTTCTTGGAGCTCTGATTTTCCTGAGACAGAAGAGTAAAGTCATATATCTCCCGAGATTCTTAAAGATAGTCTAATGAGAAAAGGATTCTTGAGATGTGTTTTGCTTTTTTTCCAGAATGTAAAAACACTAGCATTCAGACTTCTTGTTACAAGGCCCAGTTTGATCTTTTTTTAATTGCCAGTGAAAAAGTGATGAAGAGCGATTCTAATTCAGTCTTGAAAATCCTACAAATGATTAAAAAAAAAACAGTCGGAGCTGACAGGTGCACTGAGAATGGCTACGTCTTCCGTCTCTGATTCCAACTACAGCTAATCAGCACCTGAAGGCATCCTCTGAACTGCTTTTGGCATCTGCCATCCAGAGATCTCAATGTGTTTACAAATAATAATTAGGCATCATAAAAATCCTGAAAATAAGAACATGAGGGCTGGAGAGATGGCTCAGCGGTTAAGGCCCTTGCCTCCAGTGCCTAAGGCCCAGGGTTCAATTCCCCAGGACCCACATAAGCCAGACCCACAAGGTGGTGTCCCTGGTTCTCTCTCTCTCTCTCTCTCTCTCTCTCTCTCTCTGCTTGAAAATGAATAAATAACATATTTTTTAAAAAAAGAACATGAATGAGGATTATAGCACACCCATTTTACAGGTGAATAATGAATGACCCCAGCCTGGAGCTGTCCACGTAAACATGGCCTTCTATGGTCAACTGCTGGGGACTCCTTGCTTTGATTTAGGGGTCCTCAGCCTTCCACACACTCCCAGCAGAAATAGGATTAGCCATCTCTCTATGCTGTCTGTCATTCTGCAATATGCCAAATCCACCTATTTCAGCACCTTTCCTTTTCATCTCATACAGCAATTCTAAACTTTGAGAGAATTCTTACGTCTCTGCCTTACCTGGTACCTGAAACCTTAGAGGAGGGCTTCCATTCCCTTCCACAGCACAGTTAATGAGTAGGGTTCCAGCCTATATCAGTGGGCTGAGGGCTGAGCACAGTGAGGACCAGAGGGAGTGGAAGATACACAATCTTCCTCACACAAGCTGTGGGCAGATGGAGAGACAGTTCTGAAGGTTCCATGAAGAACAACACCATAACACCATGCCTGTGTTAGAGACCTACCTACCCATGTGTTACCAATCCTAGCAAGGCAGTACTCAAACAAAAGCCCTGGAAATAGATAGGCTTCTATTTTTAGAAGGGTTGGAACCATAGCTTAGCAGTTAAGGCGCTTGCCTGCAAAGCCTAAGGACCCAGGTTAGATTCTCCAGTACCCACGCACAGCCAAATGCACAGAGTGGCACATGTATCTGGAGTTCATTTGCAGTGGCTAGAGGTCCTGGTGTGCCCATTGTCTCTGTCTGTCTCTCCTCTCTATCTCTCTGTTTGCAAATAAATAAAAATAAATAAATAAATAAATAAATAACAATTTTAAAAAGGCATATGCTTGGCAGATGGCCCAGTGGGTAAGTGCTTGCTCTCCAAGCATGAGGACATGGGTTCAATTCCCAGCACCTATGTAGAAATACCAGGATACCCAGGGCTCACTGGCTAGCTAGTCAGAGAGCTCCAGGTTCAAGTGAGGGCCCTTATTTCCAAAAAGGAGGTGCATAGTAACCGACGAGGACAACGTGTGCCAACGTCTGGTGTCCACTTGAATGTGTACACACATGTATGAGCACCTGTACCCACACACATCAACATACATATAAATAAGCATACACACTTGCATGTGCACCACACACATGTATACATCTTATAAAATAGACCAGACATTTGAGGAAGGCTCATGAGTAAATGAGCACCAGCAGTCAGCAAATGCTTTGTATAGGGCGTTATCCACTTGGGCTTCTGGGAGGAGGGGATGGGCATGGTTATGGGTATCAAAGAACAGAACGTGAAGGAAGGCTGGGGGGATGGAGTGAGAACACACAATGGGACAAGAGAATGGTGCTCACTGGGAAAGTTAGACAGACTCACTTTCAATGCATGAGGAACAGGAGAATGTCAGGAGATGAGTCTTGGGGCAGAGAACCCAGCTGTTGAGTTAAAAGCATGTCAAATGTGGAGTGAGGATGAGGCTGTCCACAGTATCAATTTTCTAGAACTTTCCTTACCTGTATTATTTCATTGGTTTTACTGCCACACCTTACAGATGCAGTATATGGACAAGGGGGAGCTTCGGGTTCCCCCAAATAATATGACTGCTTAGTAGTGACTTTAGTCTAGATCTAAACACTTTGGTCTCCAGACCCAGGACTCTCCTCACCAGCATTGAGCAGAGAGGGCCAGGGAAAGGACTTGGTATTTCCTGCCTGGCTCCAGGATCTCAGAAACAGCCAAGAGCCCACCAGGCCTAGCTGGTCTGGATTCTTTCTGCTAGCATGTCTGGATGAGCTATAGCACTCCAACAGTTTCCCTGTTAGACCTGGAGCTCAGTGCAGGGCCATGCACACAGTAGGTGGTCCTCAAATATTTGTCAATGTGTGAATGCACAGCAGGCCACTATATACCCATCACCTCAGAAATGACTGGGAAGAGATTGAAAATAAAAATCTCATCAATAATAGGATCTGTTGTTTTCCCTTTTCTGCCCAGGGAGACTTTGTTTCCTTAGTTGCATCTCCAGTATTTTAAGATGGGAATAATTTTCACAGTGGCAGGTACAGCTGGTGAGATGCAGCCTTAATACAAAGGAAAATGCTAGAATAGAATTTAAGAATATTAAGAAGGGATTTGGTTTCTGACAGAAATATTAGCTGTAAAGGCCGGTATGAAGATTTTAAAGAAATTTAATTAAAATTTAATCTTCTTTCTAATTAAAGTTTCCTTTAATTAAACTTAAAATTAAATTTTCTTTAATTGGAGGAATTTAAAGGGTATTACCTTTTGAGTGTCAATCATTTTGCAAGAAAAAAAATTATGCTGCTTTGTCTGGTTGAAAATGAAGATTGGTGTCAAATTCTTAGAAAAGTAATAAAAAAATATTGCATTTCAATCTACCAGAACTCCTTGGTGTTCTGCTTTCCACTTTCCTGATTTGAGTTATTTAGCTTGAATGACAGTTTTCCTCTGTGGCTGACCTCTTGAGAAGGTCAAGTTTAGCCCATCAAAGGCCTTCATATGAGAGTTCTGCATTTCTTTTTTTATTGTATTTATTTATGACTGAGAAAGAGAGAGAAAATGGGCGCACCAGGGCTTGAGCTACTGCAAATGAACTCCAGACACTAGGCACCTGCACCGCTTGGCATCTGGCTTTACATGGGTACTGGAGAATTGAACCCAGGCTTTGCAAGCTCTAGTGTATTAAACCATTTATCCATCTCTCCAGCCCAGTTCTGTCTTTTGGTGTGTGTGTGTGTGTGTGTGTGTGTGTGTGTGTGTGTGTGTGTGTGTGTGTGCAGGCCAGAGGATAATCTGGGGTGTCATCCTCAACAACAGTAGTACTGTCCACCTCCTCTGACACAGGGCTTCTCACTGACTGGCAGCTAATCAGTTCTGCTTCAGGGATCTGCCTGTCTCTGCCTCCCCAGCATTAGATTACAAGCTGGGTGCTTAGCTACATCCCTAGCCCAAGCTCTGTGTTTCTTTGTGTTTGAAGCCTTCCTCTTCCCTTTATGGACAGTGTGCTCAATCAGTAAGTCAGGGAGACACCTGCTTCACTCCCATTCCTTTCTCAAAGCCTGTGTTCATGTGATGTGTCGGAGTCTTTTCAAGCCTCCAAGTCGACACTTCAGGAACTGGAAATTGGTTTGATGTGTTCTCCCAGTGAGGATTCCTCTCCGATCCATTTCAAATGACAGCACCTCATTCTCTTAAGCCACCCAGACTCAAAATAGAGGAGAATTCATTCTTTCTTTATTAGGGGTGGAGTCTTGCCAAAGTGTGTCAGTTGCTTCACTCAGATCCTCATTTTATCCTGACATAGGAGGTGATAGCTGTTACTGGGGGGGGGGGAGGTGGCAGGGTTGTTTCTTCCTGCTTCTCTGCTCTCCTCAATCTATCCACCCTACCTCCACCAAATGTCTACACAGCTGCTCTGCCTTCTGAATGAACACCACAGGACTCCCATTGCAGCCAGGCCCGTCACCAGACAGTGTCCGCTTACCTTTTCTGCACCATCATCCACGACTGTCCTAATACTCAGTCTTCTGGCTTACACATTTGTCTAGAGCAGCTGAGTCCTGATGCCTGGAATAGTGCATTCCTAGTTCCCTAGCCAACTGTGACCCATGCGGTAGGAATGTTGTTGCTGTTTTATTCCGTATCTGACCAGGGTGGGGTCACAGGGAGGGTTGACTGACTCCAGATCGTATAGCTCCTGAGCAGAGGAGTAAGAAGCTCACTTCTCTCCCCGATCATTTCAAGTTCCTTTACCTTCTGTCCACCTGTGAGGATTTCTGCAAACTAACTCCTCTTCTGGACTGCTCTGCCCAAATGCTTCAAATGCTTTAGAAAAGAGAGGGACAAATCCTTTCAAGAACTCAGATTTAAAAGCTGTTGGAACTTCCTGAGCTCTTTAAAAAGATGATCCTTTGCTATTTTATGCAAAGTATGACACAAATGAAGATCTTCAAATCGGGATAAATGACCAGCTCTCTTCCATCTTGTCATTGCTAATGGAGAGATACACCCTCAGAGGCCTCTTTCTTTTCCCCTCCCTCCTTTCCTCATTTCTCCCTCCCCTTCTTTCCTTCCTCTTTCTTTTGGAAAGAAAAAGCACAAGGTGTCTTCAGTGAGAGATAGCAATTGAAGGAACAGGTAAAGAAGCTTTTAGGAGACACAGTTGAATATTGGATCTGGGGCTTGTCTATTCCTGGGGTTGATTTCAGCCAAAAGCTTTGGGGTACAGATATAAGTCCAGTGCTTTGCCAACTTGCCCAGAGGCAGCTCCCCATTATCCCAAAGTGGCTCTATCACCTTAGGTAGCCCACAGTCCATGAAGCTGGGCATTGTTTCCACTCTAACCCTGGTGGGAGGAGAAAGTGGTGAGGAGTTTGAAATCTGACTATGGCGTCTGCATCCTGGTTTGATGGCTCCCTCATCTCATGCTGTTTTGCCCTCTCTGTGAAATGGAGATGGCGGGAAGACTTGCTTCCTTGAGCACTGGGCTCTTGTCAGGGAAGCAGATTGTCAGCAGAGATCTGAGTGTGTGATGTCATCTGCACACCTTGATGACTAAGGCCCCCTTGTGTCCTGGGATTGGCTGGTACTTGGCCATCCCTCTGCCATCCAGGGATCTTAGAATAAGAATAAACTTACTGTGTTCGCCTTAATTTTAGTAAACGTCTTCCTCCTGGCATGTGAATTCTAATGTAAATTTTTATGCTTGGTTTAGGAATAATATAAAGGGACAAATGTATTTTTTCCTCTCTGTCCAGGTTCACCCCTACAAAGTAGATGCAATGTTCTTTTTTTCCAATTTTTAAAAAAAATTTGGTTTGTTATATGTGGTGATAGAATTAATATGGTTTCTTCCCTAAAGAGGAATTTATACTCTCCAAGTCTTATCGGACCACCACATCTTGGTTTGGGTGCAAAGCCATCAATTTATATCAACCCAGTTCCAAGAATAATGTGGGTTTATTAATTCTTTCTGTAGAGGGTAGAAGCACAGGCAGGGAAATCTGCAGAAAAGAATTTATTTCCTTTCACTTTCCTGTTGATAAAGTGTAAAGAACATCAGGTAATTAGGAGCAGGAGGGTAAGTTTTTCTTTTTTTTTAATTCGAACTCATTTGAAAACATGTCAGATCCAAGTTAGAAACTCCTTTAAACTTTGAATTGAACTGTAGTCTTTCCTAATAGGAGATACATGGCTTCTCTGGTGACCTCATCTAGCATTTCATTTATTCTGGGCTTTTGAAAACTTCTCAGTTATCGCCTTAGCTAGACATCTATGAAAAAAGATGCTAGTTGTGGTACTTGGAGAAGTTACAACAGTTCTCAAAAGTGCATTGGCTGGGGATGTGGCTCCGTCAGCAGAGGGCTTGCCTAGCATGCACTCAGCCCTGAGTTTGACTCCTAGCACCATACACAATGGGTATCGGTGGCACATGCCTACAATCCCAACAGTCTAGAGATAGAAACATGAGGGTGAGAATTTCAAAGTCATCCTTGGCTGCAGAGTTCAAGGACAGCCTAGCCTACTGAGATCCTGTGTCAAAAAATAAAAATAAAAATAAAAAAATAGAGAATAGCCATAAGTTCAAGGTACAGAAACATATCCAGTGAAATGCTGTGGAGGGGGGGCATGGTCACCCTACAGTGGACAGGAACGGCCATTGGGATTGTATGCTGGCAGAGGTTTAAGGGCAGGTAGGCTGAAGAGTAGGGAAGGGCACCCGGTTTGGGCTTGAGGTATCTGATAAGCTGGTTTGTGTGACATAGCAAATCATGGTGGCAAGAATACGATGAAAGAGGCCAAGAAATCATAATTTTCTTTTCAGTTCAGGAAAAAAATACAGTCTTATTTATAGAAGCAGAGATGGAAGTTGGAACATTTCTGATTGTTTTAAATATTTTATTTATTTATTTGGGAGAGAGAGAGAATAGGCATACCAGGACCTTCAGCCACTGCAAATAAACTCCAGACACATGCGCCACCTTGTGCATCTGGGTTTACTTGGGTCCTGGGGAATCGAACTCAGGTCCTTCTGCTTTGTAGGCAAATGTCTTAACCGCTAAGCCATCTCTCCAGCCCCCATTTCTGATGGTTAATTTTGGAGATGTCCACTGCCAAGTGGCAATTTCTGAGAAGAAAGCCAGTTCCCCTTTAGAAGATGCTGTGTCAGATCATGTCACCTTACCTGAAGCTACAGATTCATAAAGGCTTAGACTGGAAGGAACTGTACAAATTCTGTTACCCAACACTAAACTTATTCTTAAAAATGCAGGCTCCTTGGGAATCAGTCTTATTCACTTATTACAAAATTCATAATCATGGAAAGAAACTTTGGATTTAGCATTACTGTGAAGTAAATCAGACTCTTATCCTTCTAGTCCATGTTGCTGTGAAGAAAAAAATGCACTAAATAAGTATGTATAAAGTATGTTATTTATTCAGTCCATCATAAAGTCTGGTATCTAAAAGCTTGTGGTCTCTAATAACTTGAAGATAGGGTTGCTCCCTCTTCTATTACCTCCACTGAATGTCAGGATTGGCTTTTCACCCAGCTTTCTATTGCTGGGGTCAAGAGAAGACTCAGAAAAGACTCAATTAAATTCAAGTTGTGTTCATTAGTGACTTCCCATGTATTTCTTGTTGTGCCAATATTCCTGTGCCCAGAAGACAGCCAGGAGATTGCTTTTCTTTCATCAAGGAGTTTGTGGTTTTGTTGTTGATCAAGTGTCCATGCTTTCTATGTTATAATATCATTTAAGTCTTATCTTCAGCAAATAAGACTCAACAAAAGAAATATCCAGAAACATTGGAACATAGGCATCAAAATTTTTTGAACCATCGACACAGTTTTTTACTGAAACTTTCATACATTTATTTTATACATGTTTCTCTCTCTCTCTCTCTCTCTCTCTCTCTCTCGCTCGCTCGCTTGCTGGCTCTCTCATAAAGGCTTCAAGGATAGCCTTGCTCTGGTCACCACCCATTCCTTTAAGGAACACTTGGGCAATGGAATTAATGTTGATTCTTACCCATGGCCAAAGGACAGTGCTGCTATCTTGACTGAAGCATATAAGAACTATGGCAGATATCCAATGAGACTTAGAGAAAGGTATATCTCACCAATTATCAAATCAATAATAACATGAGTCGAGATGAAAAAAGATCTACGTTTTCTTTTAATTTTCTTTATTTGAGTGGGGGTTTAATGAAAGGCTGAAGATCATGGGGACCACTGTGGAAAATTCCTAGCTCTGCTGCTTCTGATCCAGTGGCTCTTATTCCTCAGTGTCCCTGATCTATTACCTCATCTGTACATTTCTCCACACAGTAATTGCGCTAGCATTACACATTGGCTAGTAAGTGCGATGCATTTAGTCTAATGTCTGGTTTAAGCATTTAGAAACCCTATCTCTCACTATATGCTATAATACATAGCATTTGTATTCTGACCTTCAAAACAGAAACAGTGGCATTAGAAAGATTTGCTTTCTGCCCCAGTCACTTACTAATAACATGAATTTATGTAAATTTTTCTTTTTTGCCCTTCAGCCTCAGTGTTTTTTTAATACATTGGAGCAATAATAACGATTACATTGTTCTGAGGGTTACATAGAATTATGACCTTACAGGGACTGACATTGAACATATGGATGATCATTTGGCCATAATTTGCTTTGTAATAACATTTGCTGATTTTAAGTTTTCCACATAATTATGATTGGTTACAATGTAGAGATTCCCATGCTAAAAGTTTTGAGGAGTAATGTACCTTCTGTCTTTAGTGAACTCAGTAGTTCCTTAAAGAGGTAAGAAGTAAAAATAGCTAACAATATAAAAGGAACCAAAGAAGATACAAGACATGGTTAAATGCAATATGTCTACAAAGTACAAGTGAAGAAAAGAACCAGAGGAAACGGAGCCTGTGATAATCCAGGGTGAAATTATAAAATTGCTTTTCGAAGATGATGGCAGGAAACATCACATCTCCCACCACGTTTGAGGATTCGTCTCCAAATACCCACAGAACAAATAACAGCTTTTTTAGGTCAAAGTCAGAATGACAGGGGTCCAACCTAGGAAGTGTCATTGCTGTGTGCTGACAAAAATCAGTCCATTTCTATGAGATGTCACACTTCTTGCTTATTTTAGACATTTTACTGCAGTTGATTCCTATCTTCTTCTAAACAAATCTTTTTTAAATTAATTAAGTGTACAAATAATGGGGTTCATTGTGACATTTTTATATGTGAACGTAATGTACTTTGGTCATATTTGGACCCCTTTTCCATTTTGCTATTGCAAATTTTGTCCTTCCCTACAATCACGGTCCCATAGTTTAGTGGAACTTTGGTTGTAGTTCACTCTTTACAAGAATGCCTATTTTTGCTTTCTCTCAGTCTTATCTCATGGTCCTAATACCCTGATGAGACACAGAACTGTTTCTTCCATTTGCTAACTCTTTATTTCTTGTGTAACACTACTCCTAGTCAGCTTAGCTCAACTATTAATATATAAATGTTCCTTTAGTTCTCCGACACCAGTTCCCAACAACCCTGCAATTATGGGAAAGCACTTTTCCGATGACATCATTAGCAATTAAGAACTATCGTGTTGAGTTGAGCTTTCCTGAGAAAGTGGTATTGTCATAATTAAATGTGCAAGTTGCTTCCCTTCCTTCAAATCACCATTGTGGTGGTAGGTTGGCATTTTTCTACTTTGCCCCGTTTTCCCTCGTCTCCTCTTTCCTTAATTTCCCTTTTCAGTTCTTTAAGATTTAGAGTTTTCTTTAGTGCCATTGAACACGTTTGGTTACTGTCTTCAATTTCAATTTTCTAGAGATGTCTCGGGGTGTCCAAGGGGAACAGTGTGCAAGGGCCCTACCAAAATTTTCAGAAATCAGAACAACTTTATCAGAAATGAGTCCTTCATTTTGACCCCTTTGCATCAAGATGTGGGTTATATTGTACATTAGCACCAGGACTGTTATTATAATTTTAGTCAAGGAACTCATCTTACTTATTCCAAGTGCTGCCCACATGTTCCTTGGGTGGTGAAGGGGTGGTGGTTTCCATTTTGCAGATGGTTGTCATGATGTCCAAGCATTCTATCTCCTGGCTTTTGCTAATCATAGAGCTGGCTTTCACTAAGTGGGACCCAGTTCCAGCTACACTCTCAGGTCCTATACAGAAGCCCTTCTCTTCTCTCTAGGGCACCCTAGAGTATTCCAATTGATCCTTTTGAAAAAAATATTTGATTCATTTGCAAGGAGGGAGAGAGAGAGAAAGAGAGAGCGAGATAGAGAGAGAGAGAGAAGAGAGAGAGAAGACACCCATCTGTAATACCAAAGTGTCCATGGCAACGAGAGTCACAAAGAGGAACATCTGAAAGCTTGCAGACCAGCTAGTCTAGTGCATCTATCAACAAAATAATGAGAGACCCTGTCTCAAAGAAGGTGGAAGGAGAGGACAGAGACCTTAAGTTTGTCCTCTGACTTTGACATGCACAGGACCACACACACACACACACACACACACACACACACACACACACACACACACGCAAATAAATAAATTTCACCCTATTGGCTAGCCAGTTGAAATTTAAGTGTTGTAGTCATGAGAGCACTGATTTTCCACTCCAGAAATTGTGTTTTTGGTTCACTTCAGATCTGGTCATCCTTTCACAGTTTCTGGAAAACAGCTTCCCTGATGCTCTACTCACGGAAGGGGATTATTTATTTATGCTCACAAATTAACATTTATTGCAGCCCTATTCACAATAGCTAAGTTACAGAACCAATCTAGTTGTCCAACAATAGATGATGAATACACATACATATATAAACACACACACATATATATATATACTTTTTAAAAAATGTTTTTATAAAAGGTTGTACTATAACCCCCCCACACACCCCTGTGCCCCATATATGGCAGTAATCGTGCTATCAAACTCACTCAAAGTCCCGAGGCTGGTCGCTGTGTCTATTTACTCAGAGTAAAGGAAACACTCACTTGAGAACCCAGGACTTTGGGTACCGGCCAGCTGGGAGTGTGACACCCTCACAAGGAGAAGATCACAAATGAGATCATTTCTGAACTATATTCCCCCAAAGGGGAACAATTCTCTATCCAGACATGGATCTCTTTTTTTTTTTTTTTTTTTTTTTTTGCAGGAGTTTATGAAGTAAGTCCTCACGATCACATCTGCTGACCTTACGTGACGGGAAGGACAGGCGGCTTCTGAAACAGGGTGAATGAAATGGAAATACATTCAAATAAATGGATTCTTGAGTTCTACTTTGTTCTAAATAACCTCTACTGTAAGTGATCAGCTGATTTGGAAGTATGATGGGTGGGCTTTTGGGGCAAGGTTGTATTTGAGTTCTTTTAGAAGTTTAGACTATTTTCCTCTTTTCAGTCAACCTCTTAGAAGAGGTCCCCCACTCATGGAGGAACAGGAGATGGACAGCTGAGCCTTAGGAAGACACCTGCTACCTGCCTGAGTTCCTAACGAGCTCTCAAGTGTCTCTTCTCCTTGACTATATCTCTCTTAGAATGCTTCATTTTAAATTGCTCCATGATTAGCAACAGGAATGCTAAATTACTGATTTATCTGTATGAGGAAAAGAAGTCTAATTGTTTTCTGTAATTGAGAAAGTAATGAGTCCAGCATCCATAAGCATCAATAGTCTTGCAATCCCTCACACAAGTGTCTCTGCAGGACACATCTGTGTGTGTGTGTGAGGGGGGAAGAGGATAGGTTACAGTGTTATATGTTTCTGTACTGTAAAGCAGAAGGACCTGAGTTCCATTCCCCAGGACCCACATAAAGCCAGATGCACAAGATGGCATGTCTGGAATTCATTTGCAGTGGCTGGAGGCCCTGGGGCACCCACTCTCTCTTTCTCTCTCTCTCTTTCTCTCTCTCTCTCTCTCTCTCTCTCTGTCTTTCAAACGAATAAAAAATATTTAAAAATCAGATTCTATATGAAGGATAGGTTTCAACGTATTGTTTTTATATAGATTAAATTATATATTGTTCCTATTGCTTAAACTGTCTCTTCTTTCACTAACAAAATCCAGTTCTCTCTCTTTCTCAAGTAAAATGATGAAGAGAATATTCCTCTGCATTGAAAGGAAGGTATATTTCAAGCATTTTGATTTGGGCAAATAAATTTTATTCTGCTCCATTACCAACTTAAAATAAAATGCAATATAATCTTCATTTTATTATTATTTTTTGGCTGAGGTGTTAGAGGGTTTATTTTTGGTTTCTGATGTTTTTCTTTTAAATTTTTTAATCAAATTATGTGCAATAGAGAATTGACACACTGGCATTGCAAAAAAAAAAAAAACAAAAACAAAAACCAACAACCCAAGATACATGCACCACACCATATTGTGCTCCTCGCTTTACCTGGGTAGTGGGGAATCAAACCCATATCAGCAGGCTTTGGCAACAAGCACCTTGAACCACTGAGCCTTCTCTCCAGCCTGTGCTATTTTGCTTTTTGAAACAGATCTGGCTTTGTAGATGAGACTGACCTTGAATTTACCATCCTCGAGCCTCAGCCCTTCCCAGTGTTGGGATTACAGGCTTGGGCCTCTATGCCAGGCTTATTCCTATTTAAAAGTAGGGAGGTCAAGGTGGAGAAAGCCCTGGATGACTTATCTGGGTTTATGTCACTCATGCATTTTGGGGGTAGGGTTCCGGGGCTCTACTGATAATACCTACACATAACGGAGGAAAAGATGTTGACACCGAAACAAAGGAGAGACTAATTGAGAGGGGGAAGGGATATGGGGGAGGGAGGAGAGGGACGGTGGGAGGGAGTGATAAAGGTTTATGGTCTATAATTATGGAAGCTATCAACAAAAAGTTTTAAAAAATTGAATCAGTAGTAAGCCTGTCCAAACTATTAAAATAGAGCTAAAGTGTTTATTCCAGTCATTTGATCTCTGTCTCATAACCTCGTGGGTTAAGAGAACTATTTATATAAATTTTGCTTTTGAATCTATATCTATAGGTTGTTTGGAGAAAGTATGCATTTACTTCTCAAAGACCTGGAAGGCAAGAGTGGAAGTCCCCCTAGGTTTCCTCTGCTCCTGGGTCTGGAGGATGGTGAAGCTGCTGCCAGGGCCTTGGTTCTGCCTGATGCCCACACAGACACATAGGTTTCCTCATCAGGACTCTTGGTCTAGTCTGGGCTTCTACACAGACTTCCAGTGGCTTCCTCTAAAGGGGGCATACAAGAAAAGAGATTGTTAACCATTGTTTCCATCCAGGGAAACCAGAATGTGATTTAGCTGACTGTGAATGTCTTTTGTCAAAGTGTCTCCTGAGAAATGTTGTCTTTGTATGTGGGAAAGACAGCGTCACCTCCTTAGCAGGCTGTTTCTGCTGAGGGCAAGATCCAAAGACAACTACGAGTCTCCAATGTTTCCCACATCAGCATTTCAACAACTTTCCCAAGTAGACATGAATGCACCCATTTTTATCTTCAACAGCTGAGGCAAAGAGGAATTTAGTTATGTGGCCCAATTCCGGAGGCTGGAAATTACCAGAGAAAAAACACAAAGTCGTATTTGCCCGAGTTCCTATAGCCCCACACATGGACACTATTGCTTCACATTCAAACCCAAGAACAGGGGACCAGGAGGATGGATCAGTTGGTGAAGTGCTTACCTTACAAGCATGAAGACTGGAATTCAGATCCCCAGCACCCACATGAAAAAGGTCACCTTGGTGGCCTGTACCTCTAATTTCAAAGTTGGAAAGAAGTGATCCTTATGGCTCACTTGCTGCCAGTCTGACCTATTTGGCAAGCTCCAGGCCAGTGAGAGACAGTAGAAGGTATCTAAGTAGAACAATACCCAAGGTTGCCCTTTGACTTTCACATTCATTTACACATGCATGTGCACACACAAACATGCACATAACACACACAAAGAAAGGAGAACAATATGTAATAATAGGTGGATATGCTGCTCTAAGGTTTTTATATATATTTACTATTTTAATCTTTATAACTCTGAGAAAATTATTACATACCTTTTCCACTGAAGGACCAGAAATTAAATAGTTTGCCATGCTAATAAGCGGCAGAGTAAGAATTCCAAAGATAACATCATCTTGAACTATCAATGTGTCGAAAGATTTAAAGGTCCAAACCCAATAAACTATTATTCCAGGGATGTGAAGCTGTCATACTGTCCCCTCCAAATACATCAAGGCATCTGGCCTTGATGACTCCAGTGAGCCAAGGCATGCATTATTAAGTTCTGGATGGAATATTAACTCAAAGAGTCTGGCTAACTCACCAACAAATTCTCTCCATGTAGAACTGCAGGAATCCCACCCCACCTGAAAGATCTAATTTACCCACCAAGTCTTCTCAGTGTGACCAGATGATCACAGCCGTGATGGAACAGAGAGCCACCTCCAGCCTGATGGAATGTAAAAAAAAAGAAGCAGGACACCCCAGAAAGGCCTCTCAGACACCAGCAGGTTATTGGTGAGCAATTTCTTTGACAGAGGAAGGGAATTTGGAACTTTGATGCATCTCCATTTTAAGAGCAGACACACACACACACACACACACACACACACACACACACACACACACACACGCACAGAGTGTCCAGTCCGGGCTGCTAGCTGAGACACTATCATCATTGCCTCAATGTGGCAAACACAGCCCCCAGGCAACATTACTCCTGTCCTCTCAACTTGTGAAAGAAACTGGGGACGAATGATTATTAGAGTTGTTTCTGGGGAAATAACTCCAACCATTGACATCTGTCTCTCAATGAGCTCCTGCAGGGAATGAAGGGTAAATCTGGACCATGACAGAAGTCTTTGTCTTGTGGGTCCCTTGTCAGGGTCTTTGCCTTTCAGACTAGAATATTCACAGTACTGAGTTCTCCACCCAACCTCACTCCTTTGTGAATGAAATGTAGAACTCTCCGAAACACACAGGCTGCACAAATCTACAGAAACGAAGTGTTGGAATTTGGCAGGGTGACCATCAATAATTCAATGAATATTTGCTAAAAACTAGCAACTTTCAGAGGTGTATGCTCTAGGGTAAACTCCATTCTCCTTCACTGATAAATATTCCAACCCCCATTGTGATGCTTTTTGAGATCACCTAGGAGACAGACTACTGGGCTTGATTGTGAGGGTGTACCCAGAGTGTTTTCTTTTATTATTACCCATAATGAGACAAATTTAATGAACAAATAATGAGTTGTTATCCCCATTTCCTCAATGCCCCTCTTCCCTATCCCCAATCAGTTGGATATCCTCCTCTGTGGGCAGTCTGGATCAGTCCATGGGGGTAGGGGATCATGGATATCCTAGGAGCCAGTCTGATTCCACACGCCTTACTGATGTTACTGAGGGGTTCAATGTCTTCCCAGAGAGATTTAACTGAGAAGGGAAGCCCTACCAAGAATGTGGGTGGTACCTTCCCATGCGTGGGGGTCCTTGACTATATAAAGAGGAAAAAGGAGAAAGCCAGATAAACACCAGTGCTCATCTCTGTATCTGACAGACTTGTGATCAGTTGCCTGTAATACTTCCGCTGTGACTTCCCTGCACTGAGAACCAAAATAAACCCCTTTGTCTGAAGCTACCTTTTTCCAATACCAATATGAGAAAATTTTCTATTTTGCCAATAAATGTGACATAAAATTATTGGTGTTTAAAATTACAGTGGTAATGTGTTACTTGATTTCTTAAAGATTTGATTATTTCCAGCGAAATCTCTTGAGTCAAAATTATTATTTTCTTGAAAGATTTTTAATCCACACCAAACACAAAGTAATCGAAGAGCTAGAAGATTTTAAACTGAAACTGTTTATTCTAAGAAAGTTATGCCAAAAAAAGGAAAGGGTTTGTTCCATTTCTGAAACTTAAGTTAGCTACTAGTCAGTCAGTCTTCTCAGCGAAAAATATTTGCACTTAGCAGGAGAGGATTTACCCAAGGGCCTGGATTCAGTCCTCAAATTTGCTCAAAAGAAAAGGAAATAGGGGCCTGAGAGATGGTTTGACAGTTGAGGCTCTTGCCTGCAAAGCCTAAGGACCCGAGTTAGATTCCCCAATACCCATGTAAAGCAGCACATGTGTTTGGAGTTTGTAGTGGCTGGAGGCCCTGGTTACACCCATTCTCTCTTTCTGTCTCTCTTCTCTGTGGAGTGGCTCTAAATAGACTCCCAAGGCATCTCTAACTCTGCCATAGCATGATCCAAAGTAATGTAAGAAACATCATGATGACCATCAAAAACAAGGCCAACTTTTCCAGAGACATGGCAGACATTATGAACCATAGCATTTCTTTGATATATATATATATATATATATATATATATATATATATATATATGAATTCATGACACACTCATGTATACTTTATCAGTAGCCTCTTCCTAGACAGATGAATTTTAATGTGTATTTTTGCAGAAAATTGTAGACAACCCAGGGCTGTTTTAGAGGGTGGTAGCATTTGAACTCCAGGTTAATGAATCAGAATTAAATGAGTGTTGAAGGTTTTAGTCCTGAGTCTGCATTGAAGATGCAATTCTTGGTAATTTAATGCCCTGGTCAATTTCTATATAGTGCAATTAAGTGATTAATTGTTTTATTTTTATGCAATTCTATTTTTATTTAAAGTAAAATTATTTTCCTCTGGAATAAATTCTTCTGATGGAAAATTTACAATTATTACTTGATTCATCAATCATTCATAAGATTTTACAGTAATATTTTACCAGTCTGAATTTTCTTTCATGACAGTTATTTCTACTATAAATAACTGGATTAGACCCTCCAGATCAAAACTTGGCTAGAAGATTAGATCTTCTGTCAATTTGTAATCAATAATACATTTTTCCATCATGCAGTTTTAGCCATTTCCAGTTTTATGCTGTAGCCCATTTCCACTAAGTCTAAGATTCTTGAGACAATGTCTGCAGTTTTGGAAGTTATTAACATGGTAGGATTCTTCAATTGATTTTTCTTTTAATTTTGGTCTTTGCAGTTTTAGGATTTTTTTCCCTCAATTTAACTTTGCTGATTATGTCTTGCAGTATTTATTTATTTCTTAGAATAAAATACCCTTGGTGAAGCTAAGGCCTTGTAAGGGTGGAGCTAAACCAGTTGCTTTCTTATTCACTGACAAACCTTCTGGATGCTCTAATGGAGGGAAGGAGAGAGCCTTTTTCACAGAAGACTCAGAGTGACCTTGACCTTCCAGAATGCATGTTTAATTGTTCCCAAAGACAGGCTTGGGCCAGTATGACCCTGGATGCAATTGAACACCCAAATAAGAAAAATGTCTGTTCATTAAACTGAGTGCAGTTGAAATGGAGTTCAATGGAAAATAGATGTGGGTTGAAATCCCAATAGATTTTCTAGCCGTTCTTTAAAATTCTAGATCAAACATTTTCCATTTATGAATTTATATTCCATTTCGTTCCAATGTTGCAAGGCAAACATGGGTTTCCTTTTAACCTTCATCTTTTTATTGTATGGACATCATTGTTCTTAAATATCCTTTTTTTTTAGCTCTTTCATAATAATGGCATCTTTCCTTTTTTCGTTTTGTCTGGATGAAGCCCAAACTTGGGGTTCTTCTCCCTGAGTCTCTGAATGTGTTACCCACTTTCTGCTTCTCTCTCACCTCATGGTTTCCTTGTCTGCATATCCCAGAATTCCTTCGCCTCCACGTACCATGAGAAGGCTGCCTTGTCCTTGGGAGATGGGTTACCTGGTCCTCCACCAGCATTCAGGCAGAGTTCAGCCATCTGTGCCATTGGCACTTCGGGATGACTGACTGAATTTTTATCTTACTTTTATTTTTATTTATTTATTTTTTAGGTAGGATCTCACTCTAGCTCAGGCTGACCTAGGATTCACTATGTAGTCTCAGGCTTATCTTGAACTCACAGCAATCCTCCTATCTCTGCTTCCCAAGTGCTAGGATTAAAGACGGGCACCACCATGCCTGGCTTCGGCTTACAGTTTTGAGGGGAAGTTTCACCATGGCAGGAGCAGAGAGCCAGCATCGCCTCATCTTATCCCATCTGCAGGAAGGAGGGTGTAAGCACAAAAGCACCAAGTAGGGCTGGAGTATAACCGCCAGGCCTGTCTCTAGGGGTACATCTCCTCCAGCAAGGCTCTACCTCCGAACGACTTCATAAGCCATGCTATCAACAGTGGGCAAAGGATTCAAACAGGTGCATTCTGTATTCATTAGTTTCCCCTATCTTTTTATATTGCCTCACTAGAAGTCCAAATCTGTTTTCTTTTGATCTGTCTCTTTTCCACATTGTTCATAAAATGACATTTAAGCCTTCTTAATTTTTTCTTTATTATCCATAATTTGATACGTTGAATGAGCAAATAATGAGTTGGTATCCCCAGTTCCCTGATTTCCCTCTTCCCTGTCCCCAATCAGCTGGATATCCTTCTCCATGGGCAGTCTGGATCAGTCTATGGGGTTTATTTTTTTATGGAGGATTTTAACACATTGACCATACTACAATATGATCACAATCTCCCCAGACCTCCTAATTTTAACAGATTCTTTTGTCCTTGACTTCTTATGAAGGCTTTTGTGTTACTAATGATCTCTGGGTATTTCCAGGTTCTTGACCTCTTACTCATAAGAGTTGAAGGAAGGCCCACACAAGTAGTTAAGTAGAAAGATACTTTATTCATAGTAAAGTGATAAAGGTTTGAATACACTGGAGAAGGGGCAGGGGGCCACTCAACTGGAAAACACTCAAGAGCAGACTGGCTGAATTTTTAGACTTATTTTTACATATTTTTATTCCTGCTATACACACAGACCAATACAGTTTCCCAAATTCCAAAAAAAGTTTTATAGCGCTTGACTGACACAGAGCATACATTTTTTTTTCCTCTCAGAGTTGCCTAGATGAGAACTCAGAACATCTTTCAAACATTTATAATAAATTACAGAATATACACACACACACACCTTATTTTACAAGAGATTTTTTTCAAAATTTAGATTATAAGTATCCCATCTTTCCTGGAAAAGCTCTAATAACACAAGGAAAGATGAATCACAGGTGATGTGTGGTCCCTTCATCCCTTCATTCTCTTCACAGTCCTTGCTGAGCAATTGCCAGGTAACAGATGCTGAGCTCACGCCTGAGGAGGAGAGGTGGGCACCTCCCTCCCTTATATTCTCTCCCCCTTCTTTCCTTCCTTCCTTCCTTCCTTCCTTCCTTCCTTCCTTCCTTCCTTCCTTCCTGCCTGCCTGCCTGCCTGCCTGCCTTCCTTCCTTCCTTCCCTCCCTTCCTTCTTTCCTTCCTTCCTTCTTCCCTTCCTTCCTTCTTTCCTTTTCCTGCCTTCTTGCTTTCATTCCTTCCTTTTCCTTCTTACCTTCCTTCTCTCTCTCTTTCTCTCTCTCTGTCTCTCGGCATGTATATTTTTATGTGTTTATGTGTATGTGCCATGCTTGAAAATATATTTGTCTACATGTGTGTGGATGCAGATCTGTATACAGGTGTGTGTG
>PVHP010031981.1:0-20606 GCA_004024765.1 Zapus hudsonius | reverse complement strand
TTTCTTTTTTAGTCTGTGTGTGTGTGTGTGTGTGTGTGTGTGTGTGTGTGTACGTGTGCACAGGTGTGTATACATTTGTGTCTGTGTCCATGTGGGGATAATAGAACAACCTTGAGTGTTGGTTCTTGACTTCCACCCTGTTGGAGACGGTGTCTGTTGTTTACCTCTGGGTGTGCCAGGCTAGCTGGCCCACACACTTTTTAAAGATTCTCCAGTTTCAACCTCTCATCTCATCAAAAGATGCAAATGACCATGTCTGGTTTTATGTGGGTTCTGGAGACACATGCTTATCCCCCTGATCCGTCTCCCTAGCTCTAGAATTCAAATTTCTGAGCTTGGCTTTCAAGGCCTGGCGTGGATCTCTGCTGGCTTTGTTCCTGGCATTCATTTCTCTTCTGAGGGTATCCCGTTCCTACCACATGCTCTCCATATTTCTCAAGTCTATCCTGGGTTTGCCTGGCCTTAACCAGGCTCAGGTTCCTGTCTAACCTCCTCTCTCCATGGTCTAGTCTTGTGTTTGCCCGCTTCTTCCACAGAGCAGAGCATCAGGCTGACGTCACACCTGACGTCTACTTTCTGCGTGTCAGTTGCTGGCAAAGAAGCACTGCTGTGGTACAGCTATGACAGCCAAGGTCATGTGCACTGCTCAACACGAGTTACTGCTTATTGGCCATCTTCCATGTTTCCAGAACTCTCTATATATTCATTGCAAGTAGAGAGAGAGAATAGGCATGTCAGGGCCTCTAGCCACTATAAACGAGCTCCAGATGAGTGCACACTTTGTGCATCTGGCTTTATGTGGTACTGGAGAATCCAACCTGGGTGGTTAGGCTTTGCAAGCAAGTGCCTTAACTGCTGAGCCATCTCCCCAGCCCCTCTAGCACTATTCTAGGTGTTTTACACACTTTTTATTTTCTCTCAACCCTCCCAACAAACACGTGATGTTTCATGCAAATGAGGATACTCCAGAAGGGACTCCACGGCGGCTGGCTTTGGCTGGGCAGGATATGGAGGGACCTGGATCAATGGAGTTATGGCTTAAGGAGACCACAGGAGCTGGAAGTGTTGCTGAGGACACCAGGAGTCACCCTGTGGATGTTGGGTCCCTGAGGAAAGAAGGAAGGAAAGGAGAGAGTCAGGTAGTGAGTCAGAAGGATCTAAACCTGGCTCTTGCTGGGGACAATAAAGAAGGCATTAGTGCAGATCTTTGAGGGGATGCCAGGGGGTGGCACTTGATTGCAGGGATGACTCTGGACAGAGGAGGCCCCTCCTCTCTCTGAGATGGGGACGGTGTGGGCTCGTTAGGAGGAGGAGGCAGTTAAGCACTCTTTTGGTGTTTGTGTGTGTGGTGTGCATATATATATACATATATATATGTATATATATATATATATATATATATAAGTTTGTATGTGTGGGGGGACATGCTTGTGTGAGCCGTGGAGCCGAGAAGTTGATGGGTACTTAATCGCCTTCCACCTTACTTTTTGTCTTTGAAAACACAGTCTCTCAATGAACCCAGAGCTCACCAATTCAGGTTCGACCAGGTAGCCAGCAAGCACCAAGGATTCTCCTGCCTCCCCAGTGCTGGGATTGCAGGTGTGTGCCATCACACCTTATACTGTGTGACACTTTCTCTACGGGGTTGCCCCCATCTTCTTAAGAAGGGAGCTCAGTGACTGTGGGATCCCTGGGGAGATAGGGAGGGACTGGAGTCTGCATGGCAATGGTTTGCTCTGAGCAGGGGTGTCAGAGATCAGCTTGGCTGTGGCCCAGCGCTGAAGCCCTGGGACCTTGGGATGAAGTCCAATTGCAAGCTCTGATAGCACTCAGCCAAGCGGAGTTGGTTTATTACACACCCAGGGACACAGCTTCTGATAGAGACGTAGGTGAGTTCTCCGGCCTACCAGCCCCAGGACAGTCTGCTAACAGGATCCTGTTGTGGTTGCAAATGAATTTGCTGAGATCCCTACCTTTGATTCAAACAGTCTTCCCAGGAGAGGAACCCTTAGGGAGAACAGCCAGGCCGTGTAGACTTCCTGGGCAGGTGCTCTGGCTGACCGCTGGCCTGGACTGCCTTTCAAGTCTCCCCAAATTATTTAGTCAACTACTAGATGCTTAGAATGTCTCAAGTTCAAAGGCTAGCAGACTGGAAACAGACGTCTGAGAGACCTGCAGACATCTTTGCAGAGAAATATTAAGATGTGGCAGGCTGGGTTTACCGGGAGGCTGGCTTGGGATCAGAAGGAATACATTTTTATCCTGTGAGCTGCTGTGCTCAGGAGTTGGCCTCTGATGTCAGGCCCAGTGGTGGATCTAACTTCAGGCAGGTTTCTTGGCCATGAGGCTTGGGTGGGGGAGAGGCAGCAGTAGTTGGGGCCTCAGGGAGCAGTGTGTGTGTGGGGGGGGTTGGCTGGGTGTGTGAGTGGGGCTAATGGGAAGGTGGACAGGGGATGCTGTTCCCCATCTCTACCTCAATAGGAGGAGAAACTGATGTTAATTGCTTTATAAATTGGGGTTCTCAGCGGTATTCGTTACCTTTATCACTGCTGTGACAAAATTTCTGACAAAACAACTTAGGAAGGAAGGAAGGAAGGAATTCTCTTGATTCACAGCTCAAGGGTACAATCTTCCATGGCAGGGAAGGGGTGTCGGCAGGAGCTTGAGGCAGCTGGTCACATGCCATCTGCAGTTAGGAAAGAGAGAACCATGGATGCCAGGGCTCAGCTGGCTTTCCCATGGGATAGTGATGCCCACTGTTTTGGTCAGCTTCTTAGTTGCTGTGCAGGAAGAACCCAAACAAAAGCGGCTTGTGGAGGAATGGGTTTATTTGGCTTACGGACTCGAGGGAAAACGATGGCATGAGCAGAGGGCTGGACATCACCTCTGCCACAGCACTGCAAACAGCGGCAGGAAGGTGTGCCAAACACTGGCAAGGGGAAGCTGGCTTATAACCCCATAAGCCCGCCCCCAACAACACAGCTTCATCAAGTTTGTAAAACCCAAACTGCCATCAGCTGAGGATCGATCTATCAGAACACATTCAATTGTTTGTGGGGGACACCTGGATCAAACCATGACACCCACATAACCCAGTCTAGAAACCCCCTCGTAGACATGCCCAGAGATTTGTCTCCTAGCTGATTCTAGATGCTGCCCAATTGATAGTCAATTTTATTATTTTATTTTATTTTCGAGGCAGGGTCTCACTCTAGCCCCTTTCTCCCTTCCCTCCCTCCCCCCTTTCTCTTCCTTCCTTCTCATTGTTCAGAAATGACCCACTGCCTGGCTCCCATTTCTGTCAGAAGCTGCAGGACAGAAGGAGCAGGCAGGCCATGAAAATGTGGATTTGTCTGTCTTGGGGCAGGAGGAGAAATGGTGGGCCAGCCTCTTTAAGCACTGGAATCCCACACCTGCTCCCTTCCCGGTTCCCCTCATAGCACAGCTCAACTCCCAGCATCTCTGCACAGGGAGGTGAGACAGGGTACACTTGCCTGGAGAGCCTCAGAGGTAGGGGTCTCGAGGGTAGGGTGAGCCTGCCAGGTATCTTTCTGGAAACAGAAGGAGTGATGGGGCACAGGGTCTGACTGGCTCATTCTACCCCAGCCTGGTTTTGGTTGAGGAGTCAAAATGTCAGAGGCTAGGCCGGTATCATCTGTGCTGATCTGAGAGCTGGGCTTCCTAGATTCTGGGGTTCCTGAGCCCTGCTCTGCTCTCACTGGAGACTTCTGAGCAAAATGGTGGGGTCCTGCTTTGACCTATGCTAGGATGAAGCCGTGACATCCAGTTTCACCTATTGAAGGAAGTTCTATTTTATGGGCATTTTCTTTTCCTTTCATTTTTTTCTAAAAAAGCCTTTTTGGTTTAATATGCAAGCAGATAAAGAGAGAAAAGGAGACAGAGAAGAGAGAGAGAGAGAGAGAGAGAGAGAGAGAGAGAGAGAGACTATGGGTGAGTCAGGGCCTACAGCCACTACGAAAGGACTCCAGATGCATGCACCACTGTTTATCTGGCTTTACATGGGTCCTGGGGAATCAAACCTGGGTTGTTAGGCTTTGCAGGCAAGCACCTGAACTGCTGAGCCATGTCTCCAGCCTTTCTATGGGCTTTGTTTGTCTCTGTTCCCAACTGCAGACTGTGGACCTTTTTCACCTTTGAAGCCCCAATTCCCAGCCTGAGGAGACACCCCACACTCTGGTTTGCTCTGTGTCATTACTGGTGTCCAGTTGCAACCTCAGATTAGACTCCGTTTGGCCACACCTCCTTGGATCTATCTAGCCATGTGGACTCCAGGCTACTCTTTGCCTACCCACTTGCAGAGCAAGGTCCATCTGCTGCATCTGCTGGTCCGGCCTCTTCCTCAGCCTCAATGTGTTTGAGCACCAGTGTAGGTCAGCCATGGGCCATTAGAAAGGACCAGCTTGACACATGTGCTCATGGAGGCGGTCACATGCAGTGTGTGCCCTGTGCTCTGGCTCATTCTGGTGTACATTTATGAACATGCCTAGATTCCTCGTGGATACCCCTGGTGTGCCTGGAGGGATCAGTAACTACACATGTGTAAGTCCCTCTAATGTATATGTATGCATGTGTCCATCTGTGTGTGTGTGTGTGTGTGTGTTTGTCTTTGTCTGAGGTCGGCCACCTGCCCATTCTGGAAAGAAAGAGGCAGGTCCGGTCTCCCTTCCTATAGTACCAACAGGGACAGGGCTGGCTTTTGACTGAGTAAAGGTGAGATTCCCCAGAATCTTGGACTCACACGGGCTGCCTGAGGCTCTGGGGTTCTTCCCACCACCCTCAGTACTGTAGCCTCAGCTCTGAGTACTTCACAACTACCCGATGCCCTGCTGCTCATTGGCAACTACAAAAAGCCCAAGAGAAAGTCCTTTCTCCGTGAAATCTGGACAGTGATGCCAGCCATTCCAGAGGTACCCCTGTGGCCTATGCCTGTCCTCCTCACTAACTTCTTAAACCTGGCTGTTGAGGAGGTGCTGGCCCGGTACAGTTGCTCCCAAGGCCTGGTTGGAGGGCACTCTCTGGGGCCCTGGGCATGACGGGAACATGGATGCCCAGAGATCCCTTTTCCCAACCAGTTTCTGGATGGGCAGGGGATCACTTGTAGGGAAATTATCAATTTAAATAGGAAATGCAAGCAATTTGGATGGAACCCCAGGATGGCAGTTTGAGAGCTCATTCTCTGCCCCGTGGGGGTTTGATTACAACCAACTTGGCTGATAACATGCAGAGAGGGCCAGAGAAATGGTTTCCAAGGAAACTCAGATCTGGCTAAGCCCCTCTGGCTCAGGTGGGAGCCAGGGCTGGCCTGGAAATCAGAGGTTGTTCTCATGGGTTCCCTGTTCTCTGTCAGCCCCTAGCACGCCCTTCTGCTCCTACCTTGTACCTCCAAACCTACCACATACTCCTGTTTCTATCCACACAGGTCTTTTTTTTTTTTTCCTTCAGTCTCTGTACTTACCTCAGCTTAGGTCTTCACCTAGTTAAACACTTGGGAAAGTTTTCAAATAGTGGTTGGAAAAAAAAAGAATTTTAAACTAATGGTTATTATTCACATAGCAACGACACCATCCCAAAGAACCCATGGGATTTACTTCTATCCTTTCTATTGTCACAGCAATCCTGTAAAGTGTGTGTTCATCAAGTTACTTTTCTTCTTTCTCCTGGAACTACATTTCCCAGCATCCCTTGCTGTTAGGTTGAGTCACTGAACAGTTCTGGCCAATGGAGCATGGGCAGGAGTAATAGAGGCTGCCTGGCATCTGGCCCCCGAAGAATATCAGGTACAATCTTCTACACGTACTTGCTGGTTCTTCCTTGTGGGCACTGAAGCAGAGCCATTTGGAGGACTCAGCCACCGGGCTGAATTTTCTGTATAACTTTAGGAAATTGTCCCCCAGTGTCTGTTCATCTTCGCTGGGCTATAGTGTTATGCTTGTTAAGCTATTGAAGTTTGGGGAGTTGCCTAGGCTAATAATACAAGCCTGGAAAAGAGCTATTTGTATCAATGTTTTTCAAAGGGAGGAAATGACTCAGAGACCAGAGGTGGAAACGTGAAATTGTAGATTTTTTTTTTTCTGAGACAAGGTCTCATGTAGTTTCGTCTGGTCTCAAACTTGCTATGTAGCCAATACTGACCTTGACCCCAGATCCCCCTTCCTCTCTCTCCCAAGTGCTGTGATTACAGATGTGCCCATGTTATATCTATTCTATTTTATAGGCTATGACCACCCTTCTACAGACGTAGCATTGGCCCTTGCTTGCCTCTTGGGGAGTCCCAGAAAGAATAGAAGATGGAACACTGAGGGCAGGTGTGTATGTACAGTGGCACCTCACAGCAGAGCGGGAAGGGGGTGGTTCAAGGAAGGGGTGTCAATTGTGTTTAATGAGACCCAGACAGGTGGAGGACAAAGAGGGCTGGAAGAGAACGTTCAATTTCAGGACTTCAGTGACAGTTCCGGCTGAGTGATGGGGCAGATGCCAGACTGTGGGATTTTGGGAACAAGTCAGTGGCTGTGTTGGTGAAGGGAAAGGGGGTGGGGGAGCAGGGTGGAGAGGCTGGGGAGATGGCTTAGCGGATAAAGTACTCATCACACAAGTTTGAGGACTGGAGTTCAGATCCCCAGGACCCACGAAGTGTCAGGTGAGTGTGGGGGCCTGTGGGTAATCTAAGGAGACAGAGACACAGGGGAGCCCCAGGGCAAGCTGCCTGGCTAAACTAGCTGTATAGGCGAAGCTCTGAGTTCATGTGAGAGATTCCACCTCAGTAAATAAAGAGTGATCAAGGAGGGCTGGAGAGATGACTCTGCTTGCAAAGCCTAACACCCAGGGTTCACTTCCCGGTGCCCACGTAAAATGGTGCATGCATCTGGAGTTGGTTTGCAATGGCCAAAGGCCCTGGTGTGCCCATTCTCTCTCTCCTGCTCTCTCTCCCTCCCCCACTCTTTGAAAAAAATGAATATAATATTAAAAACAAGAGTGATAAAAGAAAAAAACCCAACTTTAACCTCTGGCCTCCACATACATGAGCACATACACCCATATGCACCCCCCCACATGCATGCATGTTCATAAGTGAAAAAGGGAATCATGACCTCCGTGACTCTTTCTCCCTCTCTGCTTGGGTCGGTAGTGCGTTTCCAGAGTGGGGCTGACAGCTGAAGAAGGGCTGGGCAGGGTCAACAGATCACACGGTACTAACTGGGCTGTAGGACTGTCTCCTGAGAGGGCAAGAGGTGGCAGCTCAGGGCTTGTGGATGGAGAACCTGAAATCCTCTGGGACCTTCTGAGACGGTCATTGGACTGGAGTGAGGAGTTCATGCGGACGGGCCAAGATGAGTCAGTGGCCTGGATCACATCTATTACAATTCCCAAACATAGCAAATGTCCATCTTTTCCTTCAGTTCCACCATCTCTGTCGGTTAAAATGCTAGGGCTGTGTGGAGCAAAACTCCATCGAAAAGTGGTTTAAACAATCAGGAATTTGGTACCAGGCGTCCAGATTGGTGGTTAAAGTCTTCTTGTTATGTGCAAAGTCCTTGGCTTGATTCCTAGTTCTGCAAAAAGAGGGAAGGCAAGGAAATTGATTGGCTCACCTCAGAAGATAGGCTGATCTCCTGGTTGTTTGAGCCGGTGGGGTGGTTTAGTGATGTCATCAAGGAGCTTTTTTTTTTTTTTTTTGGCAAGTGTGTGTGATTGTGTATGTGTGTTCATGCCTGTGTGTGTGTGTGTGTGTGTATGCACACGTGCATGCACATGTACGTGGAGGTCAGAGGTCACTCTCGGCTTTATTCTTTGACACAGGGTCTCTCACTAAACCTGGAGCTCACAGATTCTACTAGATAGGCTAACCAGCAAGCCCCAGGGTTCCTTCTGTCTCTGTCTTCTCCTTGTGAGGATTATAGGCTCTTGCCTGTATGTGGGCACCGGGGATCTGAACTCTGGTCCTTGTGCTCATGTGGCTGAGGCACCTCCCCAACCTGGGTCTTGACCTCTTGGTTCCCGGTTCCTCCTCCAAGTTTTTTTTTTTTTTTTTTTTTTTTAATCTCTGCATTATACTATCTATTCTCAGAATCATCTTATTTCAAGCTCCTTGGAAGTTTGCTTTCAAGAGTAATCAGGATACACATTTCCTCTTCTCATCAGGAGAGAGCTCCTTTCTCTCCCACGGGAGCAGCGGGTGCTTTACTTTGGCCTCTCTACCAGTGAAATCTCCAGGGTACCGTATGGACTCACCAGCTTAGACTTTGGCTCCAGATTGCTCAGGGTCACCACGGGTGGCCTAGGCAGGTCAGGGCCCACCCTGGATCTGGTGGACTGCATTTCTGTGACAGATGACACAGGGTCTACATAGACATCGGGTAATCAATTCTAATGTCAACTCCAACATTCAAATCTCAACTCCCCATGCCTACTCATTTCACTCAACCCACACTGCCTCCTGTATTTTCTCCTTCAGCTAATGGTCCCACCATTAACTCAACTACTTAAACCAGAAACCAGAGTCACCCTCGACTTCCTCTCTGTTGTCCCCACTCAGTGATTACTCAATCACCAAGCCCCAGTCATTTTATCATTTGTGGGTCCCTCTCATATCTGCTATCACCACTCTAATGGCTTTTAAATTGGTTTCTTTTCTTCAATTCCAACGCCCTCCAAACTACCCTCCCTGCTGCTTCCAGAATGAGCTTTCTAAAATGCAAATATGGTCTTTTTTGTCATTCCTTTTGCCTGAACCCCTCATTGGCTTTGTATCACTTATAGGATAAAATCCAGCCTCTCTCCAGGAGGTTGGGGCTGAGTAGGACTTAAAATGCTTGATGCTGGCTACCGAGGGGCGGCAGCTAAAACAGGCCCACAGCAAGGTCTGTGCAGAATGCCCTGAGCTGTGTGTGCATAGAAGGGCCTGCCAAGAGGGTGAGTGAGGGAGCCTGTGAGCCCAGGGTACAGGGGGGGCTCCGTACAGCGTGCCTTGAGTGTGTAAGACTCAGAATTATACTGGCATGGTGAACTGAATTTTTAATAATTATATTTATTTATTTATTTATTTGCAAGCAGGGAGAGACAGAGAGAGGAGAGAACTCTAAATGCTTGCACCACTGCGCATCTGGCTTTATGTGGATACTGGGGAATCAAACCTGGGTTGTTAGGCTTTGCAGGCGCTCACCTTAGCTGCTGAACTATCTCTCCAGCCTTGCTCTGTTTTTAATTATCATCTGGTATATAAGAGCTTCAAGTAAGAAGTCAGACAGCCTGGGTTGGGTTGGAACCCTGAGTTGCTGTGTTGGGCACGCTGTTGAACTCCCTGGCTTCCCCACAGCTTCCTTCACAAGGAGGAGAACAATGTTACATGAACATTGTCTCAGTGTTTTCTTGAAAGCCTGATGAGATGATTTTCCCAAAGTACTCAGGGGGGGTTAAGGCACCTGCCGGCAAAACCTAACGACCTGTGTTTGATTCCCCATACCCCACGTAAAGCCAGATGCACAAAGTGGTGCATGCATCTGGAATTTGTTTGCAGTGGCAGGAGGCCCTTGCACACCCATTCTCTCTTTCTCTCTGCAAATAAATAAATAAATAAACCAACAAATAAATATTTTTTCAAAGTACATGATAAACACACACTGAGTGTGGTTTGTTATTGTTATTATTATTTTTTAAATATTTCATTTATTCATTTTCAAGCAGAAAGAGAGAGAGAGACAGAGACAGAGAGAGACAGAGAGAAAGAATGCACCAGGGCCACCACCTTGTGGGTCTGGCTTATGTGGGTCCTGGGGAATTGAACCCAGGGCCTTAGGCACTGGAGGCAAGTGTCTTACCCGCTGAGCCATCTCTCCAGCCCTTTGTTATTGTTATTAATCAGAAAGTCAATATTAGTTGCTTATATTTAAAAGAGGTTTCAGTTGTGCTACTTGATTGGTACAGACTTATTCTAAAGAGCACCAGGTAAGGAATAGTTCCTTTCAAATATGAATACACGTTTTCCTACTGATTATGCTTAGTGTGTTAAAATTTGGGATGGGATATCCTTAAGTGTAATTTTTTTTTCACATTAGTTTTTAAATAGTAAAGCAAACCTCCTACAATGATTTTAAAACCAAACATTTAGAGAGCATTTCTGGGGTAGGCTGAGCACCATGAAATACAAAATGGAATTAGCCTCTGGACAGTAGCCCCTTGGGACTACTGAGCAATTGAATTTGGGTCAGTCTACACAGAGATGTTTTATAAAGACCTCAAAGACCTAAAATATTAAAAAAAAAATTTGGACAAATTTAAACAAACAATTGGAAACTACCATTAGTAATTATTTTAAAAAGTTTACATTTTATTTATTATTAATTATTTATTATTATCATTTTTCAAGACAGGGTCTCACTCTGTAGGTAAAGCTGACCTGAAACTCACTATGTAGTCCAGACTGGCTTCGAACTCATGGAAATCTTGTCTTAGCCTCCCATGTTCAGGAATTACAGGCCTGAGCCATTATGCCTGATTTAATAGTTTTTTTTAAAATTTTATTTATTTGCATATGTGGGGGGGGGGAGTGCCAGAGCCTCTTGCTGCAAATGAACACCAGATGCTTGTGCAGCTTTTTGTATCTGGCCTACATGGCTGGCTTGGGAATTGAACCTGAACCTGTAGGGTTTGCAAACAGATACCTTTAACCACTGAGCCCCTTCATAGTTATTTTTGAGACAGGGTCTGACTGTGTTGCCCAGGCTAGCCCTGACATCCTGTGCTCAAGTATTCCTTCGGAGTGGCTAAGCCTATAGGTTAGCACCCTTGACCTTGGCTTCTACATTTTCGTATTGATTCCTTGTTGAGATAATATCTGAGATACTTTGGTTTAAACACATCAATTATTAGTATTAATTTCTGGCTACTAGAAATCGTGCCATTATCTATGTGGCTCTCATTACTTTTCTATTGAACAGGGCTGATGTGGACTCCCTGGCTTCACCTCCTTCCCAGAATCCTCTGCGTTGCTCACTTTAGCACATTTCAAGGATCTTTGGCGTCTGTGCTCTGGGACCCCTACGTTTTGTGAGTGACCTTCAGCCGAGGGCTTCCCTGCTCTGGCTTGTCCCCTGCCATGGATCGAACAGAGACTCAAGGGAACAGCCAGCTGTCTCCAGAGATGTCATTAGGACCAGTTTCTGTGCTCAGAAGCCAGCTGATCCTTCCTGAGCGGGGGCGGCTGGGTGAAGGCTGGATGTGCTTTGGGTGTCTCTGGGGGATTCTCTCCTCTAAACACAGGCACTTAGGTTACTGCACAGGGTGGGGCTTGGAGGCAGGGAGGCTCTGATTCTGCTCCCCCTTAAGAGCCATTGGACTTCTCTCTCTTTTTTCCTTTTTTCCCCCCTCAGGTATGTGTGTAGGTGCATGTGTATGTATGTGCTTGTGGACCAGGAGTATTCCTCAATTGTTGTCCACCTTATTCTTTGAGACAAGATCTCTCATTGAACTTACAGCTGACCACCTAGAGCTCAACCATGGCTGGACAGGCTAGCCAGTGAGCCCCAAGGGGTTCTTTATTCCCACTTCCCTAGTGCTGGGGTCACAGGCACGTTCCACCACTCCTGGCTTTGACTTGAATGCTGGGGATTTGAACTCAGGTCCTTATGCCTATGTGGCAAGCAGTTTACTCATGGAGCCATGGTCCCGGGCCCGAAGCTTGTCTCTATGTCTTTGTGCCTCTGTTTCCCCCTCTGTGAAATGGAGGCCATCCCAACATCTGAGAAGTATCATAACCTTACATTGGATCATGCGTGTAAACTGGCATATAGGCAGCGTCTCAATGGATCTCAGCCCGCTTCCTCTCCATAACCCCACCTCTGTTCTCGGTGGAGAGTGGGTGCTGGCGAATGAGAAGGAAAGAGCAAGGAGATCAAAAGGACTCAGGACCAAAAGGTGCAGGGCACCCAAAGAAGACTTCCCATCACCCATTTCTGCCCAGGGCGGGCCCTGAGGGAGGAGACAGGGCTGGGGCAGCTCAGAGCATTGTGTTAATGGAGAACAGGAGCCCACTCCAAGACTGTCACCATTGATTTTTCCTTCCAGGAAGCTTACAAGCTGCCCCAGGAATCAATGTCGGAAGGTGAAAACAAATTTCTAAAATTAGCCTAGAATATATTTCGAGAAAAAAAACCTTCTGCAAGACAAATAGCAATGAAGCAAAACCCCCTCAAAGAGGGTGTCAGCACCAGGCAAGCAGGGGACAGGCAGTGCACCTCTGTGATCAGCTCATCACCCCGGCACTGAATTCCAGTCCCTCGGGGGTCTTATTATGTAGTCGTTCAGCATGCAAGAAGGGCAAGGGTCTTGCTAAGACCTGACTTGAGGAAAGCAGGGAGGAAGGGGCTCATGTTGGTTCCCTGGCCGAGATGCTGGGAAGCAGAGTCTCTAGAGGGCTCACCTAGGGTTTGTGCCTCAAAACCATTTTGACTTTTGGCCAGGCCACTCTGTGGGGCCGAGTCCCGTGTGACTGTGCAAGAACTGGTGTTCTTCTGGTCACTTTTCAGAACCTGTTGCAGAAGCTCAATGTCTATATGTCTTGTTTTGCAGTCTTGCCACCAACAAGCTCTTGAAAAAGAGGAAATGAACAAGGGCTTTCAGGAGAACCATTATGGGACAAGAGCTATCTTTTGGGGATCCACCTCACACAGCTGAGGGGCTTCCAGAAGGGAGTGTTTCCGGGGTGTATTTGTCTTAGCTTTTGTGACACGAGGATGATGTAAGAGAGCGGAAAAGCTGTTTTGTGAGCTTCCCATCCTAAGGAATGTCTGGAATGTGTTGGTACATTTGATTGTCTGACTTAGAAGGCCTTGGCTTGCAGTGGGACTGGGGCATCATTATCGTCCACAGTAGCTAGTGTAAGGGCCCAAATCTGTCCCAATGGAGAGTCACCAGATGGAGAAGGCAGCCATGGTTTCCTTTTGCAAAGTAGACTCCAAGGAAATAAGTAAGAGGAAAACAAATATTTGCATATGTGTGTGTGTAGCTGTGTATGTTGCTTCTTAACAATATCAGAAACAGCCGAAAATGCAATTTCTGGGACTTGGCTAACGTGGCAGAAACGCTAAATATAAGTACTGATCTGTGGGCTAATTTAAGTGCTGACTGCCTGGGAGCTAAATTTCTTTGTCCAGCAACAGATAGTAAACTGCAGAGGGGAAACTTTCCAGAGAGAGGCCCACGGAGAGATAGAAGAAGAAAATAGTTTAGACTAAAATAGGGGTTGTCCTTAGCAACCATCAGGATGGCCTGGCCACTGAGTCGACTGCCAGGTGTGTTTTGAAACATCATGTATGTTGTTTTAAGACTTTTTAAAAAAAATTGTCCATAATGAGTTACATCATTTAGTGGGCAAACAATGAGTTGTTATCCCCAGTTCCCCGATGCCCCTCTTCCCCATCCCCTATCAGCTGGATATCCTCCTCTGTGGGCAGTCTGGATCAGTCCTTGGGGCAGGGGATCATGGATAGCCTACGAGTCAGCCTTGTTCTCCTGGCCCTAGTATGTTGTTACCGAGGGGTGCCATGCCTCTGGATATTCTCCCCCACCAAGGCTCTCACAATCTTTCCACCCCCTCTTCCGCTCGGTTCCCTGAGTCACAGTGGGTGAGTATTAAGGCTGCTTTATTGTTGAGAACTTAGGGGTCTTTGTGTCGAAAATCATTGGTGTCTGTCTCATTGGCTTATCCTGTGTTGATTGAAAGGCTGTGGCTGTGGGTCCCTTGTTCATCCCATCATTCTCTGTGGGGTTCCATATGGATCTTCCACGGTATGACTGGGGTGGCTCATCTCTTGCCAGGATCTCAGCTATCGGCCTTCAGTCAGTTGGTGTGGTTAGATGGGCCACAGCTCTCTCACTGCATTCTGAAAGATACAAACACAATCTCCATTGGAGAGTGAGATCAGTATAGGTTAACAGAGATACACATTTCTGGATCACCTAGATTCTATTTTTAGTAGCCTCTCCATCAATCGTCCGCTTAGTACATCTCTCCTTGGGGGCCCAAGAGTCTGGGTTCCATTGCATATCACCCTAAGTCCCCAGTTCCAGTTAAGGGCTCCCCCTCACTTAGTAGAATATTTGGCCGAATTTAAAAGCTGTTGATTGCCTCCCCCAGGCTTAGGCTCCTCCACTGCACAAGTGCTCCTTTCTTGGTTCGCTGTTCTATCCCAGTAGGAGATGTGGTCAGCCTACTCATGGCAACAGGCTGTGTTTCATGCCAGTGGTCTCTGTTTACTCCAGCTGTCGTTGATCAGCTTCCTCTGGCAGCTTGTGCAGTGCCTTCCAGCACTACACTAACTACCATCTGGGGGCTGGTTACCATTCCGGACCTTGAAGGGTCTCTTGATGCTGATGGATGGCATTCTGTGGTTTCTTCAGCAACAGGGTTTTGCCTCAGGCCTGGGGAGGGCATTCACGAGCTTTGACAGAATCCTGTCTTGTTTTTGGAACCTCATGGGTCACTTTGGTCAACAGCTCAGTGAGGGAAGCAACTGGTGGCTGGGACCAGGGGTTGTCAAACTGATCAGTTATTCACAGGCTTAGACTCTCTCCCCTACTACTCATGTTCCCTCTTGACAGATGACGCTCACTATTTGCTCAATAGGTTACAGTATGCTCATGAGGATTTTATGATTTTAAACCCAATTTGGTTTAGCCTCATGCTTAAGCATTCCCCTCCCCCATCCTTACCCCTCATTCATGACCTCTCACTTCTTTCTACTAGTCTGCATAGAGTTTTGTTGTTTTAAGACTTTTTAAGACTGCATGAGGTCTGGAGAGATGGCTCAGCAGTTAAGGCACTTGCCTCCAGTGCCTAAGGCCCCCGTTCAATTCCCCAGGACCACATAAGCCAGACCCACAAGGTGGTGGCCCTGGTGCGCTCTCTCTCTCTCTCTCTCTCTCTGTTTGTGTGTGTATCTGCTTGAAAATGAATAAATAAAATATTTTAAAAAATGACTGCATGATTGCCAAGTACTCAGTTTTGAATTTGTCCCTTGTACCCACTTCTGTGTGCTGATTGCAGCTTCTGGAAACCATAGCTTTGCCCGCTAGCCACGCCTTATTGCTAAAACTATAAAGCGAAAAGACAAACTCAGCTTGAGGCCGAAGCTTTTTGGGGAGAAATCCCACTCCAGACCCTGGGTAATTAACTCCTCTACTGTCACTCATGCTGTGTTGGAGTGATCTTTTTAGAGGTATTTCCATTATACTAAGAGGCACAGTGGCATCATGGGGTACTGTGTGGGGCCTCAAGGTGAAGCAATGAGGTTGAGAAGAAAAATGGATGGAAAAGGGCATGAATGACCCGTCCACTGGGTTAAATGGGTTCTACGAGGGCAGAGCCATTGGAGATAATACCACGATGGAGACACTTTGCTGGATGTGGTGGTGCATACCTGTAATCCCAGAAATCCAGAGGTTGAGGCTGCAGGATCTTGAGTTCAAGATCAGCCTGGGTTACATACCAAGATCCTATCTCTTGAAACATAGAAAGAAATAGAGTGGGCATGGTGCTATAGGTCTATGATCCCAGCACTTGGGAGGTGGAGGCAGAAGAAAGAGAAGGTCAAGGTCATTTGTGGCTACACAGCAAGTTTGATGCTAGCCTGGGCTTCATGAGAGACTGTCTCAAAACAAAAGCAAAGGGAAAAAAAAAAGAAAGGAAAGAAGGGGAAAAAGGAAGAGAAACAAATGAAAAGAACAGCTGCTTCACAGACCTTGATTATAAAACCTGGCCAATTAGTGAACATTGAGGAAGAGGTGGCAGAAAGAATGTACGAGCCAAAGGATAGAGAGGTCTACTTTGGAATGCTGTCTTCGGGACACAAAGTGGCCATTGCATCCATGACCTCACAGTGGCTACCGTTACCTGTACAATACCTGTGTAATACTGGGCCCATTAACATGTCATGGGTGACGGAGGGGGACAATGATAAGGGGGAGAGAGAGACATCAATATAGAAAAGGAAATAGTTGGCAAAAAGAAGAGGTTCAGTGAAAGGTGATAGGGAGGGGACAAAAGACAGAAACAAAAGGGATTTTGATCAAATACGTTACGTACATGCATAAAAATTGTCCATAAAAAGTTTTAAAAATTGGCCAAGATCATAGACGCAATTGCAAAGGGCCCTTGGTGGTAATCTAGTCTAACCATTGACTCACTGATGAATTCAAAAGAGGATGGCTTTTGAGCATCTACTACTTGCCAAACACTAGGGGAAGAACGCTGAGCAAACCTACAGTCCTGGCATTCATGGCCTCCCAGGGACAGTGTGTAAATATCTTGTACATTGCTTCTGATAGCCAGCAGCCTCCCAGCATCTTCTGAAGACCAGTGCTTGTTGAGGCTGGTGCTGGGTTTGACCATCACTCAGGAGGTCAAAGCTGGATAATCAGAAGTTCAAGGTCATCCCCAGCTTTGACCTCCTGAGTGATGGAATTACAGGTGTTTATCACAATGCTCAGTATTAAGGGGTGCTGGGTGGTCAAACCCAGGTCTTTGTGCATGCAAGGCAAGCAATGAGTCACATGCCCAGTCCCTGCCATCATTATTTTTAAAGGATATATAATTGTCAACTAGACATATGAGCCATAGCTACTGGACACTTAGATTTTGTCCAGCGTTCTGCCATTATAAAGAATGCTGAAATGAACATCCTGGTTCTTTCAGACATTGCTCATGTTGACTAAAGCTCTGGGTCTTATTAAAACCTGTTACTGCTAAGTGTTGCTGCTAGCTAAGCCCACCTCAAGCCCATCCGTGACCAGCCAAGTTCAGAACCTGACATTCATCTTTGTTTTATTTTATCTTAATAGATTCAACCCATCAGTCCAACCAGCCGAAAGCCATCTGGATTCTGTTGATGTTTTTTTTTTTTTTACAATCTGTCTGGCCATTTTCCCCCCTTTTGTTTAAATCAACTACAAATTTGGTAAACAGGCCTTTTATGTTTTCAACAAAGTCATCAGCGAAAATGTTGTAGAGGTCAAAGTTGAGGCCAGAGCTCTGGGCAAGCCTCCAGAGAGCTTCTTTCAGGCTTATCAACCATTCCCTAGGTTCCGCAAGCAACAGATATCCTAATTGAGCCAGCATTTGGCTCATATCTTCCTATAAGTTGATAACAAAGTTCAAAAAACAAAGTCGGACCAGATGGTTTCAACATCCAGGCTCAATGAAGGGGAACCATCCTTAGAAGCAGAATTGAAGGTTCTAGATGGAGTGCTGGGCTCCCGTTGTTTCTGTTTTAACTGGGGGCACTTGGCCACCTGGTTTCCTCGCTGCTATCTCAGTGACCCAGGCTGAGGGCTTCCTGGGATTACTGTCCCCAGCATCAGTCAATGTCAGCCCAGGGAAAATAGCTGACAATACCAGCTGAGCCCAAGTAGGAGTGAAGTCAGCTGCTGGAGGAACCAAGCTGGGGACTAGCACCCCCTAAGAGTGGTGGGTCTCACTCATGTGCAGTGCTCGGTGACAGACAGCACAGATACAAAACCATGCATCTAGGACTTTGTTATCCAGGGAGGCGTGACCTGGTGCTGATTGGGTAATGTGCAGTCAGCCACACGCTGCTGGGATGAACCTCCAAACCAGGCACAGTTAAGGAAGGAAGGGATTTATTGAAGTTACAGATCCAGGGGAAGTTCCATAATGGTGAAAGAGGTTGGTCCCCTTTCACAGGTCCAGAAAGAGAGAGAGAGAGAGACAGAGAGACAGAGAGAGACACACACAGAGAGAAACAGAGAGAGAGAGACAGAGAGAGAGAGAGGTATCACCAACACCACCACACACACACCAGCAAACAGGTGGGGGGAGGAAGAGAGAGATTTCCTTCCCCTTGAGCTTCCTTACATCCTACCACCTACTGAGAGGGCCTCCCACTCTGGAGGAATGGCTCACTCTGGAGGAGGAACCTCCTCTTTTAGTTAATCTTTCCTATAAACAACCTCAGAGACCCACTCAAGATTACTGTGATTTACTAAACAGGCCAAGTTGACAACAAAATTTAACCATCACAGGTGGTTCAGGGCCTGATCAAAGCACAGGATCTGCAAGTTCAAGGCTAGTCTTTTTCCTTCTTCTTCTTTTTTTTTTTTCAAGGTAGGGTCTCACTCTAGTCCAGTCTGACCTGGAATTCACTATGTTGTCTCAGTGTGACCTCGAACTCACGGCAATCCTCCTACCTCTACCTCCCAAGTGCTGGGATTAAAGGTGTGAGCCATCACGCCCGGCTCATCTTTTTCCTTCTTATAATCTTAGCATGTCAAGGGATGAATATTGCTTACTGTGGGGGCTGGCACGGAGCTCCATGACATATGATGGAGGTGGGGGCTGGCATGGGAGCTCCATCACACACGATGGAGGTGGGGGCTGGCACGGGAGCTCCATGACATACGAGGGAGGTGGGGTGGCATGGATGTAGCAAGGCATGGAAGATAGGCTCCCAGCTAATGCATTTGCTTCACCCATTCAAACAAATTTGTCATCCTTCAAATGTGAAGAGATTTCAGGCTGGAGAAATGGCTCAGCAGTTAAAGGCACTTGGTTGGAAAGCCTCTCAGCCCGGGTTTGATTCCTCAGTACTCACATAAAGCCAAATGCACAAAGTAGTGCATGTGTCTGGAGTTCATTTGCAGCAGCTAGAGACTTCGAAGTGCTCACACTCTCTCTTTTCTCTTTGTTTGCAAGCAAGCAAATAAATAAAATATGAAATATATGTATTAAAAATTAAGAGATTTCACTCACTACTCTGGATCCATTTTTTGACAAATTAAGATTGTGCAATGGAGGAGCCAAACCTGGGGGAGGCAATCAACAGCTTGTAATTCGGCCAAGTAATCCACTCAGTGACTGGGAGCCTGTCATGGTTTGATACAGGTGTCCCCCACAAACAATTGAATGTGTTCTGATAGATCGATCCTCAGCTGATGGCAATTTGGGTTTTACAACCTCGATGAAGCTGTGTTGTTGGGGGTGGGCTTATGGGGGTTATAAGCCAGCTACCCCTTGCTAGTATTTGGCACACCTTCCTGCCGCTGTTTGCAGTGCTGTGGCAGAGGTGATGTCCAGCCCTCTGCTCATGCCATCGTTTTCCCTGCCAGGATGGAGTCTCCCCTTGAGTCCGTAAGCCAAATAAACCCATTCCTCTACAAGCCACTTTTGTTTGGGTCCTTTCTGTGCAGCAACTAGAAAGCTGACCGCAACAGAGCCCTTAACTGGAACTGGGGACTCAGGGCAAAATGCACTGGGAACCAAACTCTTGGGACCCCAAAGAGAAATGGACTTTATAAGTGATTTACAAAGAAGCTACTAACAATAGAATCTTGCCAATTCAGAAATGTGTATCTCAGGTAACGTATACTGCTCTCACTCTCCGATGGAGATTCTGTTTATATTTTTCAGAAGGCAGTGAGAGACCTGTGACTCCTCCAACCCTACCAAGAGATAAGCCACACCAGATCTCCCGTGGAGGATCCACATGGAACCCCGCAGAGAGTGGTGGGATAAGCAAGAGATCTATAACCACAGCCAATCAGTCAACCCAGGATGAGCCAGTGAGACAGACACCATAGATTTTCAACACAACCTAAAGCAGAAGTACAGAGGCACCTAAGACCTCAACAATAAAGCAGCCTTAATACTCACCCACCATGCATGACTCAGGGAACTATGCGGAAGAGGGGGCGGAAAGACTGTAAGAGCCATGGTGGAAGAGAGTATCCAGAGACATGGCTCCCCTCAGTAACAACACACAAAAGGGGGTAGAACCGTGCTGACTCTTAGGCTATCCATGGACTGATCCAGTTTGCCCACAGAGGAGGATACCCAGCTGATTGGGGACAGGGAAGAGGGGAATTGGGAAACTGGGCATACCAACTCATTATTTGCTCACTCAATGTATCTAATTATGGATTATAAAGAAAAAAAATAAAAGAGATTTGATGACAATGAGCCCACTTTCCCAGCCTCTTGCCCGTAGCAACAATATGGCAGGCATATTCCTGTTCCACGTCACAGTCTCCACCACTCACAAAGCACATGGTTGGCTGGGCCCAGTGGCCTTACAAGCATGGGTGCCAGGAGCATTCGAGTTGAACCACAGGGGTGTGACAGGGCGGAGTGCAGGCTCAGGAACTGGATTTCTCAGCCCTTGAGAGACCCTGTAGTGCCACAGAAGTGGAAGAGTAATGGGAGCTCACAAAGATTGTGTCTGTCTGGCCCTTGGTTGGTGTCCGGTGACTTTGTGCCACCAGGCAGCCATCCGTGGTGGCCTCAGTTGGAAGAGCAGGCTTGGGGACTGGGGTGGGGGGAGGAGAAGCTAAGAGAATTTCAAGGTACAAAGAAACAGCAAGTACAGCAACTGTGTTCTAGCTTTAGTGCTCAGACACCAGAGCCCCCAAACCATTGTGGGTAAGAAGGTTGTCAGCACATAGCACCCACCACAGAAAAGTACAGGAAGCAGAAGTGTCACACTAAAAGTCCCCATGGGCTAAGCCATCAGTCACAACTTTCCTTCCTCCTCCTCGGTGAAACCAGAACCCATGGACCCTCGCCTGTGCACCTGTTGCAA
>PVHP010031980.1:0-20273 GCA_004024765.1 Zapus hudsonius | reverse complement strand
ATCATGAATACCTGACTAGTGGGCCTGGGGAACTCATCTGAGACATTTCCATGGACAGTTTTGATTTCTACTGAAGTAGAAGCAATAATACTGCATCAGGGAATTATTGCCTTAGCTATAAAATCTTTTTCTAACACAAACAGGTTTGTTCTTTCTTTTCTCCTTTGGTCTTCTTTCTTTGTGATTATGTTTCTTTTTTCTATGTAGACATAATATAAATATTTCCCTACATTATTAAAACACAAACACTGCACCATACACTATCAGAAAATACTGTAGCATTTTGCTTGGCTGGCTTTGAAGTTAAACTCTTTGACTTCAAACTTTAGTCCAATTAAATATTAGCTTGGGCAAATGCCTCTTTATGCCTCAGTTCCTTCATCTGAAAAAAAAGGATATATATATACTTTATATATATATATATATGTATATATATATATCCTTAGGTATGTATACATATACATTACACACACACACACACACACACACACACACACACACACACACACACACACACACACTGTCCTCCCCAGGAAGAATTTTTTTATTTTTTAATTTTTTATTGTCCATAATGAGTTACATTATTTAATGGGCAAACAATGAGTTGTTATACTCAGTTCCCCAATGCCCCTCTTCCCCATCCCCAATCAGCTGGACATCCTCCTCCATGGGCCATCTGGATCGCTCCTTGGGGCTGGGGACCATGGACAGCCTAGGAGTCAGCCCGGTTCCACCGGTCCTAGTATGTTGTTACTGAGGGGGGCCATGTCTCTGGATATTCTCCCCCACCAAGGCTCTCACAATCTTTCTGCCCCTAATTCTGCTCAGTTCCCTGAGTCGTGGTAGGTGAGTATTAAGGCTGCTTTATTGTTGAGAACTTAGGGGTCTCTGTGCTTCTGCTTTAGGTTGTGTCAAAAATCATTGGTGTCTGTCTCACTGGCTTATCCTGTGTTGACTGATTGGCTGTGGCTATGGGTCACTTGTTCATCCCATCATTCTCTGTGGGGTTCCATATGGATCCTCCACGGTATATCTGGGGTGGCTCATCTCTTGCCAGGATCTCAGCTATCGGCCTGTGGTCCGTTGGTAGGGTTGGATGAGCCACAGCTCTCTCGCTGCATTCTGAAAGATACAAACAGAATCACCATCAGAGAGTGAGATCGGTATAGGTTAACAGAGATACACATTTCTGAATTAGCTAAATTCTATTTTTAGTGGCCTCTCCATCAATCGCTCACATAGTACATCTCTCCTTGGGGACCCAAGAGTCCGGCTCCCCAGTACATGTTGCCCTAAGTCCCCAGTTCCAGTCAAGGGTTCTCCCTCACTAAGTAGATTATTTGGCCAAATTTAAACCTTTTGATTGCCTCCCCCAGGCTTTGGCTCCTCCATTACACAAGTGCTCCTTTCTTGGTTTGCTGTTCTCTCCCAGTAGGAAGTGTGGTCAGCCTACTCATGGCAGCAGACTGTGTTTCATGCCAGTGGTCTCTGTTTGCTCCAGCTGTCATTGACCAGCTTCCCCTGGCAGCTTATACAGTGCCTCCCAGCACTGCCCTAACTACCATCTGGGTCCCAGGAAGAGTTTTGATTGGAGCCATGGAATGTTATGAAGGGTTTTGAACAGGAAAACATCATAGCTTTGTGTTAGAAGGTCATCTTAAATGCAGAGGAACATGCAGGCTAGAGGCTGAAGTTGTGGCTATTATAACATGACAGGAAAAGACAGATGGTAGGAAGACCACCTGTAAAACAGTGGGCAGAGGATTAGAGTTCATGAGAAGTGATGATTGTGAGGTTTCCAGGGCGAGAGAGGAATTTAAAATGAAAAGCAAAGCCTCTGGCTTCCCAGTTATGGTGATTCAATGCTGCTCTCTGAGAGAAGACACTCTGGCTAGGGTGAGGAGTTCAGGTGCAGAGATGTCGACTTTGAAGAGTTTATGAGACCTCCACATAAGGGTAAGGAGCAGGTGGTGGGAAATGTCAACCTGTAGTTCAGGAGATAAACAGAAGCCATGTAGATGTGTGTCTGGAAACAGAAAGAACAGAACAGAGAAGAATCAGGAATGAGGTTGTGAGGGTCCTGAAAGTGTTTCTGGAGGAAGGAACGGTGGTTGACACCACCAGTGGATGAAATGAGAACTGCAGCCTGCCTGTTAGGTGGTTATGTAAGGCTGCCCACTGCCCACTGCCCTTTAGGCTGGTTAGGTGGAAAAGAACACTTTTAAATTGAGGAGAGAGGGGAGGAGGCAATCTGTGGGAGCTGGCAAGTGAGTGATATTGAGGAAAAGGAGATGCAAACATAGGCTAAATTTTTGTTCCCAAAAGGGTGAACTTAAAGAAGAGATAGGCTGAAGCCGGAAGGGGGTTGCTGAGTCCAGAGAGGTCTTCAGTTTTGTTTTTTTTTTGTTTGTTTGTTTTGCTTTTTAATATTAATAGGTTGTAAACTGGAAGGGAATGCTAAACACAAGATAGTTTTGCTTTGATTTTTGTCCAATTTTCACTTAACAAATATTGAGATGTTGTTGAACATTGATATCTGGCCTCCTCAGGCCCTGATGCTTACATAGGAAGTGCCCTTAACTGTTGAGCCGTCTCTCCAGCCTCATTGATGATTCTTACCTGAATTGTTATGGTAGCTGCCAAACAGTGATTGCCTGTCTACATCATCCCTATTACAGTCACTAGTTCTTACATTACACTGTAGAGATGGACCTCTGGTGTTTTACGTTCTCTCACCCTCACTCCCGACTTCCTTCCTTACCTCTCATGTTTTCTCTCTGTATCATCACTATGGATTCCTGAGTACTTCTAGAAATTAATTCCCTTCATTGCTTTCTCCTACTCACTCTCCCCTCTCTTTATTTCTCCATCTCTTTTCCTCTCTTTCAGAGTTTCCTTTATACTATCTAAATTGTTAATGATTTTGCTATAACCTTACAGAAAATAAATCTAGCCAAGACACATGATACTTGGTTGTACGGGCCTGGAAGGAGGCACTGTCTGGTCTTAACTCTGGTAACAAGAATTCTGTTAGCTATTTGGATTAATGCTGTGATACCACAAATTAACCACTAGTGCTTTTGTATACATTTTGGCCTTTTTAAAATACACCTTTCTGGCTTTATAAATTATACTTAGATTACAGGTCCCTGTGCTTATTAACTACCACACTTTATCATACAATTGATTTAAACAACTGAAAATATAAATACTCTGGGGTCATTATACTCTTTTGTTAAATTAGCTGAATTGTGGCCAAAGCCTGAAGGTGGTTGAGGATGCTAATTAACTCTTTCAGGTCCTTGGGGAGCTATTGACTGCACAGTATAGGATAGACTTTGTAAGGGCACTGAATCAATTATATTGAACAGGGCTGGGAGGCCCCTGGAATGTCAGATTTCCAATGCAAAGAACTCAGGGACACTAGTGATGTGCTTCATTGTGTCCTACTCAAGGAGGTATTTAGGAATAGTAACAGCTGATCCTCACTGAGGTTTATTAAGTTCCAGGCCCAGTCCTAGGCACTGTACATATTTGCTCTAATTAATTTATTTAATTGGAAACATGAAAGAGTGTATTTCCTCACAGTAACTGGTACTCATAATTTACGAAATAGTCTCACTTATACAAATAACTTTCAACTGTGTAGCAAGTTTTCCTTTCTCATTTAGCTCATAACACATGGACCCAGAAGAGAACTCCTAGCTTTCTCTAGTTAGATGTATCACCTTCCTCTCTCCCCCATCATTACTGTGGCAAAATGACATAAAATTGACCAGCTTGGGGAGATGGCTCATCAAGTAAGAGTGCTTGTTGAGCAAGCATGAGAGGAGGCCTGAGAACGTCTGAGTTCAATCCCCCAGCACCCAAGTAAAAAACCAAGTGTGGCCAGAACCCCCTGTAGCCCCAGAACTGTAGGAAACTGAAGCAGGAGAATCACTGTGGATTGCTGGTCAGCCAGTCTGACCAAAAAAAAAAATTCATATCTCCAGGTTCAGTGAGAGACTCCATTTCAATCATCTCAATGAAAACAACACAAAAGAGATATAGAGGAGGCCCCTCTGCCACATCCACTGACAACCATCATTCATTATAAATTCCATCTCTATTAATTTTCTACTCTTGGTATTCTTGTATAATTTGAATAGTACAGAATTTGGCATTTTTGTGACTGATATAGTTCACCAAGCATAGTTTCCTCAAAGTTCACTCACGTTTTAGTGATGTTGGTAAGACTGAATGATTTTCTGTTGTATATGCCTGTACACCATTTGTTGATTAATTCATCATCCATAAGCAAGTGAGCTGCTTCTGTGCACGAGCTATTGTGAACAGTACCGCTGTGAACATGGCTGGAAAAAATGCCTTTTCAAGACTCTGTTTCACTTACTTGGGTAAATACCTAGAAGCAGAGGTATTAGACCATATGCAAATTCCACTTTTAATTCTTTAAGAAACCAACATGATGCCTCCCACAATCTCTATATTTTAAATTCCCATTACTGGCACACAAGTGTTCCAGTCTCTCCATGGTCCCAATAATGTTGACTATTATCTGAGGGCTTTTTCCCTTCAGAAAGTGGCTTATTGTTGCTATTGCCTTCACTCACTTCACTATATAGTTGGTCTCAAACTCAATATCATTTCAGTTTTGATTTGAATTTCCTTCGTGACCAGTCACATTGGCCGTCTTAGCATGTTCTTACTGGCTACCTGTGCATCTTCATTAGAAATATGTCTGTTTTCAGCCCATCACTCATTTTCTTTAGTTGATTTGATTTGTGGCTGTCGTAGGAAGTATCTGTAGACTCTAGATATTAATCTACTGTCAGATACAAGATTTTTCTTTTCTCCTATTCTGTGGGTTTCTTGGTGGTAGTGTGTTTTAATTTCATGAAGTCCAGCTTGTTTATATATTTTTCCCTTGCTTCCTGTGCATTGGATGTCATATTGAAGAAATCACTAGCAACTCCAAGTTCCCTGTGGTTCTTCTGAGACATTTGTAGTTTTAGTTCTTACTTTCAAGCCTCTAAGCAATTTTCAGTTGGTTCGTATGACATTATGTAAGAGGTGTCCCTCCTTTAAACACACATGTACATAATTTTCTTATTCTAGAAGCAGAGCATATCCATTGAAGAAAAATGAGAAAATAGAAGGACCTTGTTCCGGGGCAGAGCAGTAGGCCTATCTTTTTACCATGGTGGTCTCTTTAATAGTTACAGCTGAAGTGGCGACAGTCTGCTCAGGATTTTAGATTTTCTCACGTTTCTGTCTATGCCAAACTTCATTCACATTTCTCATATCTTTTTGCTCTGTGTTTTGTTCTCTTTCCTTGTAGATCTGAATCAGAGCAGCTAAGAGAAGCCATACCACAGACTCAATGCTACTCTACCTTAAAATTTCCTCCACCAAACTCATTAGTCCATTACTTTTAAATTCAGCCTCACTCAAGTTCTCAGGACATGGGCAGAATATAACCAGGTTCTTGTCCAGAGTATCACATGAACTCACTCTAGCCCAGTTTCTAATCAAGTTCTTTTACCCTCAGAGGCTTCATGAGTTGAGCCACATAAGTGGAGCCACAGTCCACATTTCTCTCAGCCTTCTGCTCTTCCAAATGTCCACCAAAATGGGACATTAAGCACTCTAGTTTAAGGGAGGCTTCTCTAGTTAAAATCTTTCCATGTCCCTCTCCCAAACCACTTCCAAAAGAATAAGGAAAAAGTCACATGGTCAGGTTTATCACAGCAATGGCCAAGAACCCCATGGTCATTCTATCACAACAATGACCCCACTTTGTGGTACCAATTTTCTATATCAGTTCATTTCTCATTGGTGGGACAATATACCCAACTGTAAGTAGCTTATGGAAGGAAGGGGGTTTAATTCAGCTTATAGCTCCATAGGGAAGTGTTCATCATGGCTGGAGTGGCATGGCAGGCCAGAGGGGGGAAGCCAGCATCACATTGTCACACCAGTAAAAAAAAAAAAAAAGGAAGAAGAAAAAGAGAAAATAGCAAGTGCCTCCCAATGACACATACCCTCCAGGAATGACTTTGTCTTCTAAAGGTTCCACAACCTTCCTAAATAGTGCCACCAGCAAGGGATCAAGTATCCAAACACATGAGTCTATGGGGGACATTTTACATTCAAACCCAAATACTCTGCCTCTGATACCCATAGGCCCCCTGGCTATCCATAATGCACAATGCATTCAGCTCAACATTAAAATTCTCCTTAGTCTTTACTACTGTTCATAATTCAAAGTCTAAAGTTTCATTTGAGACTGAAGGCAATCTCTTAACTGTGAACCCTATAAAATCAAAACACAAGTTGCATACTTCCAGCATATAATGGCACAGAATAAACATTTCCATTCCAAAGGGAGGAACGGGGGCATCGCCAGGAAAGATTAGACCAAAGCCAGGCCAAAACTCAGCAAGGAAAATACCAAATCCTGCAGCTCCATGTTCAGTATCTGTGACTCATGATGAAATCCTCTGGTCTCTAAAAGGCTTAGGGAGCTCTGTGCCACCAGCTGTGTTGCCTGTTGCCTCTCTCCTTGGCAAGGTCCACTCTGAGCCCACAGTTTTACTTGATGTACATCCCATGACCCTGGTATCACCAGCATCCTGGAGTCTCCATTGAACATATGTTTTACCTTGTCAGCTTCATACAATGGCTTCTTATGTCCTTTCTGAAGAGACTCAAACCTTGATCACAAACTTAGCCTCAGTAGCTCTCTGAAACCATGATGAAACACTCCATGACCCCCTGTCATAGTCAGTTCCACAATGCAGGGATGAGCATCCAACCAAACACAGTTTTATGGGAGGAAGGGATTTATTTCAAGCTCACAGATTCAGGGCAAATTCCATTAATGGAATAAGAAGCTGGCTCCCATTCATAAATCTAAGGAGAGAAAGAAGCTACTATCAGCCAGCAAACACGAAACTTGCAGTAAGCAGTACCCCACCACAGTTCAAAGCTCCTTGTGTTGGAATCAGATCCACCCCCAAACCTACCCAGTGACACCTTCTCTGAGTCTGTGGGGGACATAAATTTAAACTAAACTACCACACCCTGCTTACTGCATTTTTCATTCTTCCAAAACTGACATTACATAGGCACTGCTGTCAAGTTCTGTCAAATCAAGATGAAACCTGGTGCCCATGGAATACAGCCGTAGCAGCCTCAGTGTGCTGACCTTGGGGAGCATGGAATTCCTGAATTCTCCTTCAGAACTTTGCATTTTAAAATTACATTTTTGCTAAGCTACAGTCTTCAGTGGGTTAGGTCTTGTCCTTAGGGCACCCTCTGTCCCAGTACAGAGCAGTTGGATTATCTTTAATGGTGGTAATCTCTGTACATATAGCTTAAAATATATTTTTAATATCATAACATAGTAGCAACTCTAAGTACTTGCTGTTAAGAAACTTTTTTATACAACATAGTATTATGGACAATTTTCATTTCATTAGAAATTCTCTAATATAACTGTCACTTTATAACCTATTGTTTAGAATTTATATGAACTACTCTGTGGTTAAACATTTATATTGCTTTAAATTTTCCTTATTTAAAATGCTAATATAAAGCCAGGCATGGTGGCACATGCCTTTAATCCCAGCACTTGGAAAGCAGAGCAGTGTAGAGGGGTTCTACTTGCTGGGTCATCATTCATCTTAGGAATTCAAATCTTAAGTGACCATGTCATTTTGATGGATGAAACTTGTTTTATTCATTGGGTTTTCATTTCTATGTTGGTAATGAGAAAAATTGAGTCCTTGGTACTTGTCAGTTACTCATAGTTCAAAAAGAAAAGAAAAAACATCTTTGCCATGGATATTTCAAATACTTTCCAAGATGTCTTATTGGCTTTTATTTCAGTTGTGGTATTAGGGGGTTTCATTTCCTGATGTCAAAGTGATCATCAGTCTCTAACATTTACTCAGTTAACATCTTCTCTAGAAAGTCTTTCCCATTCTTAGTTCATGTCGCATTCATCTGGCTTTCTCAAGAACCTTTACACTACTGTTTAAGTAGCAGATTTATCTGAACTTTATTTTGATCCATGGTGTTCAGGAAAAATGTAATTATTTTTTCCAAAGTGTAATAGCACCATTTCAACCCCCCCAAAAAAATCACGGCTCTATAAAAATCTGTATGACAATCTAATAAATCCTAATTTCATGGTTGGACATTTCTTATCTTTTAGGGTTGTACCTCTGGTTTGCCTAGACAGCTATACTACTATAATTCTTAATCACTATCATTTTGTAATATGTTCTACTATTTAATACAAAAGACTTTGTCCTCTGCATGTCCTTTCTTTTTCAAGTTGAACTTCAGATTTATCTTCCCAGAGTCTCACTCCAGTGTCCTCCTGGAATTGTGTTTAGATATTAACTATGTGTATCCTTGCAGTGTTAATTTTTTTCTCATACTAGAACAAGACACAGCTCTCTAGTTTCCCAAATCCTTTTTGTGTCCCTTGGCCAGGATCTGCTTTTTCATCTTATAGATTTTGTAGTTTTATGCTAAATTTATTTTCATATATTTAAATTTCTGTTGGCATTATTAAAAGTTATCTTATCAATTTTCTACTGATTATCATTGAGCTATAAGAAACCTCTTGACCTTTGAATGTTTTTAGACTTACAATACTTGCAGCTTATTCATTTATAGTTTCAGATATTATTTTATTTTTCTAGTAGTTATCTTTTTATTTACTGGTTAACAATTTAAGAATGTTCTTTACTATTCACCAATATTAAGATTTAATTAACCAAAATTGCATGTATTTAAAGTGAACATGTGTTTGGGGGGCACACCACTGTCTTATGTCACTGCAAATGAATGAATGCCAGATGTGTGCATCATTTTGGCATCTGACTCTACCTAGAGGCTAAGGAATTGAAACTGGGCTTTGCAAACAGGCATCTTTAACCACCAGCCCCAATGTACACATTGTAAAATGGTAACTACAGGAAAGCTGATTAACATATCCATCATCACATATATTTACTCATTTTTAGGGGATGAGAGAACAGAACACTTAAGAACTGCTCTCTTAGCAAATTTCAAGTATACAATACATGCAGCAGTCATCATTCAGCTTATAACTGAAAGTTTGTATCATTTGATCAATATGTATCTATTTCCTTTGATTTGCACTCACACTTTCCTTATCTACTCCCTAAGTAGACACTTAGGTTGTTTGTATATCTTGACTATTGTTAATAACGCTGCCATTAAAATGGTAGTGCAGATATATGTTTGAGATCATGATTTAATTACTCGGAAGTAGGATTTCTGGATCATATGAGAGGTATTTATATTTATATTTGGAGAGACTACCATACTGTTTTCTATAATGGCTATATGTTCCTATTAACAATGTGCAAGAGTTCCCTTTCTTCCACACATTCATCGACATTTAGCTTTATCTAATATATCTAATATATATTTGCCATCGTACCAGGTAGTCATAACTCCCTGTGGTTTGGTATGCATGTTCTGGGTGATTGGTGCTGTTGAGCACCTTTGCATATAAATTTTAGGCATTTCTTCCTTCTTTGTGTGTGTGTGTGTGTGTGTGTGTGTGGTGTGTCATGTATCTATGGCAGACACACCCATGCACACAAATGTGGAGGCCAGAAGTAAACATTAGGTATTCTCTTTTTGCTCATTTGCATGTTTCCTTGAGATGGACTCTCTTTTCTGAACCAAAGCAGCTGTTTGTGCAAGCCCCAGTAATTCTGCATTCTCTACTTCCCACATGATTGGGTTACAGGCATACATGACCAATCCAGGTGTTCACATGGGTGCTGGGAGGTCAAGTTCATGATGAACCAGGCCCTCTCAAGCCCACATGCTTGCGTGACAAGTTCTTTACCTGCCAAGCCATATCCCCAGCCCTCTGTAGAGAATTTCTCCACCTTCTTAAAAAATATATTTATTTGCACATTTGCAGGGGCATACCGTGGTCTCTTGCTGCTGCAAATGAATACCCATTTGACTTTCTGTGGATGGTTGGGGATTTAAACCCTGGCTGGCAGGCTTTACAAACAAGTGCCTTTAGCTGCCATCTCCCCACTCAGTTGCCTCCTCCTTCTTCTTCTTCTTCTTCTTCTTCTTCTTCTTCTTCTTCTTCTTCTTCTTCTTCTTCTTCTTCTTCATCTTCTTCTTCTTGTGAGGGGAAAAGTGGTGGTACCAGGAATTTTTTGATATATGATCATGTTATCTGAAAACATAAGACTTAAATACTTTCTAATTGAGAATATTTTACTTCATTTTCTTGTTCTTTGTATTTAGTTGGGATTTTCAGTGCTCTGTTGAACAAGAATGATGAGAGATGTCATCTGGGTTCAGTTCAGAGACTCCATTTCAAGGAAATACATGAGTGGGCAATATTGGGGAACACCCAACATTTTTCTCAGGCCTCCACATGTACATGCATGGGGTGCCTGTATCTATACAAAGACATCACACACCACACCACTGTACTACGCGCGCGCGCACACACACACACACACACACACACACGTTGCATTTTATCTTTTTTAGTATTTGTTTGATATTCAGGTATCTATTGGTCTTTCCCAGCTACCATTTTCTGTTTCCCTTTGAAATGGCCTAGCTTTTGAATGTATTAATTTCACCTACTTTGCTGTTCTCAAATTCACTGAAAATATGATTACTTCTTCCTGCCTACACTATGCTATGTTGTATCCTTAACTTCTTGGATTAATTGTGTCTTTCTTTTCTGTTTAATTTCAAAAGCATCTTGGGCTACACATTTCCTCTGAGAATGACTTAGAGTGCTTCTTATTTTTATTTGTAGTATTCTCATGTCAGTAATTTTTAATGTTGAGAATTGCCATTATTATTTTCTCCTGTTCTTAATTGTTATTTAGAATGGCCAAGCATGGTCTACTGCACAATGAATTGCAAGTCTTCTCATAATCCTTTTTCCCCTCTGCAGAAACTTTCAAGAAAAGAGGTGACAATTGGTGAGGTAGGGGTGTGATGTGAAATTGGCAGTGCACCTTTGCCCATAAAATTCTTTCCTTCACCATATACTCCCTCGTTGGTGCTAATGCCCTCAGTAGTAACAAAAAAGAAAATTCATATAAAAAGAAAATAGCTCTTTAAAATATCATGGATTACTTACTTGGATTATTGAGTAGTGAGAATGTGTGGATTAATTAAATGTTCTTAGAGAAGGACAACAAAAAAAGCAAATTTTATTAGTAGTATACAAACCACACCCTGTTCCATAATGCCGAGTGGCCCTGCTGTGAATAATAAAAACAAATTTAAAGGAGAAAAATATGGTTAATCATTGCAGTTAAGTCTTTCAAATCAAATACACATAAAAGGGATCAAAAAAATCTACTGTTTATAGCTGTGATAAAATTTTTTGCATGGGACTTGATTTCATAATGTAAGTGCTTTTTAAGTGATCTATTTTGACTTCCGTTTAATGACTTACCTTAGGGGTTTTTATTAAGACAGACTACCTATACTAGCAGCAGGTATGAAAAGACATAAAACACACCACACACACACACACACACACACACACACACACACGAGAGAGAGAGAGAGAGAGAGAGAGAGAGAGAGAGAGAGAGAGAGAGAGAGAGAGAGAGAGAGCAGGGAAAAGCCGGAAGTTTTCTCCTCCTCCTGGAGCACTCACAAGAAGAAACAACATCATCAGAAAATGAGAAAAATGCAGGTTTTAGGATGAGGCTGCACAGTTTTCTTATCTTAGTAACCAGTACTGACAACAGTAAAGACTGGGATCCAGGAATTGCTCAGTTCAGCAGATTTTTGGGAAACCATAAGGAAAATGTAAACACAACTTTTCTACACGAGAACTCAGCCCACAAGTCTCTTGTTAAGTGAAAGAAGCTGTACAGTGATGAGAATCTGGCTTTTTACATCAGACAGCTCTGAGTTCGAAATCTTCCTCTTCACTTACTTTGTAACGTCCTACAAATCCTGTGATGTTAGCACCACTGCTGCTCACCCTATAGAGAGTATCAAGGGGTTATCATATGCTAGGCTGAATTTTATCCTGAGTCCTTTATGCTTCCTACCCCATCAGTCCCCACAGAACCCTCAGGAAGCAAGTACTTTTCCATTTTATAAATGAGCAAAGAGAAGAACTTAATTCTTAATCTTCCAGCATAGCCAATTAGCACTAAATCTGGTCAGATACTGTTATTCCAACTCCGCATAGCCCACGCCTCATGAGCCTCACAAACTGCTGCTTTCTTATCTTCAAAGTAAGTGCAGTTATAATTCTCTTTTACTGTTGGCAGGAGGAGCAGGCATCTTGTATTGTAGGAAGCCCAGTGTGGCTATTCATTATGGCTGCTTTTAACAGTAGCAACGCTGGCAACAGCAAAACCATTACTAACAGTGATGCTAACATTAGTTTATTGCTAACCAGAAGGATTCGTGCACACATGCTTTATTAGTCAGGATTCTCTAGAGGAACAGACCCCATAGAGTGAATGTATATTATAAGGGGATTTACTGATTGGCTTACAGAAATGGGCGAGCCCTGTCCACGAGGCTGGATGCCTCAGCAGATCCAATCTGGCACTGAAGGCATGGAGGATTCCTGGAGAGCAGGTCTTCAGTCACACTGGAAGCTGGTGCCCAGGGTCCATGAAGGAGAGTAGCAACAGGGTAGATGCACTCGCTGATGAGCAGCACAGGCAGCCAGGCAAGAGGCTCTGTGTTCAGCTAGAGCTTCTTTCTGTATAGTCAACCCCTGGAAGGGCCACCCTTTCTTTCCTCAGTTAATCCCCTCTAGAACCAACCTTACAGACCTGCCCAAGATGCAAGATGCATGTCTCTTGATTTATTTTCGTTTTTGAGATAGGGTCTCACTCTAGCCCAGGCTGACCTAGAATTCACTATGTAATGTCAGGCTGGCCTTGAACTCACAGTGATCCTCCTACCTCCACCTCCCTAGTGCTGGGATTGAAGGCATACCTGTCCTGAATTTTTTTTTTTAGTTTTTTTCTTTCTTTCTTTCTTTCTTTCTTTCTTTCTTTCTTTTTCTTTCTTTCTTTTTTTTTTTTCGAGGTAGGGTTTCACCCTAGCTGAGGCTGACCTGGAACTCACTCTGTAGTCCCCAGCTGGCCTTGAACTCACAGCAATCCTCCTACCTCTGCCTCCCTGAGTTTTGGGATTAATAGCATGTACCACCACCTCCTGGCTCTCTTACTTGATTTTATTTATTTATTTATTTATTATTTATGAGACAGAGAGAAAGAAGTATACAGAGAGAGTGAGAATTGTCACACCAGGGCTTCATGCTACTTACTATAAGAGAACTCCAGACATATACACCACTTTGTGTATGTGACTTTACATGGGTACTGGGAAATTGAACTTGGGTCTGTCAGGCTTTGCAAGCAAGCGCCTTTAACCGCGGAGCCATCTTGCTAGTCCTCTTAGTTGACTATTAATCCGATGAAGTGGACAATCATCTTGCACACCATGAATAAGCCATGCCTTATCAATGAAACAAAGGCTGATAGAACCTTGCATTTCTGTAGGACCATAAAGCGAGTCAACCAGGCCTTGTATGTGACTATACCTGTAGAAGCTGTCTGGAGGCACGTCCTCCCCACTAGCATCCTCCCTGTGGGATCCCTGGGAATGCAGGCATGAACCTGAGCCCATCTCTGTGCATTTTCCCTCGAGGGACTGTGTCTGTGTCACTAGTGATCCAAGCTGGCAGGCTGCATAGGATTGTCCCCAGGGAGCTTAGTACCATTACCTGATTTATAGTATCACATGACTTGTTAAAAGCTACAGTCAGCCAAGAATCCCAATGCAAAATGGCTACACCAAACTCTCAGCCTGGTTTAACAGACTTCACTTGGGTGGCAGTGCCTTCCTAAGTACTACAGCTAACAGAAAGCCATCTTATAAAGCTGGCTCATTTGCATGGAAGATTGCAAGTAAATGTTAAATATACATAGTCAGGCCAGGACTAGAGAGGTGGCTTCTGATCAAAAGCACTTCCTATGTAAACATGAGGAGGCCTGAATGACCTCTCCAGCTCCAGCTCCAGAGTCCATATGAGCAAGTGAATGTGGCCATGTGCATCTGGAACCCCAGTCTCACTGGGGAGAAGAGACCCAAAGGGGAAGAATGACACAAGCTCCTGGATCAGTAAGAGATTCACTTCAAATAAGAATAGATGGAGGGGTGATTGAGCCAGGCCTCCAGTATTCTAGTCTGGCTACCACAGGCAAGCACACCCACCACGGGTGAGTACATGGGGCACTACAGAGACACATACATGTGCATATGCCACACACACCACATCATACACACACCACATTATACACACACTAAGCAAAAAAAAAATAGAAAAGAAAAGAAATACTACTAAGCCAGACATAGAAAACACAACAGCTGCCATTTAAAGCCTCCTATGAACTACGAGGTGCTTATGTGGTAAATCTGAGATGGGCCAAACAACTTCTAATCCTCGGAAGAGCCCGCTGGTCATCACCCAATGTTCTCTCACCCCACAACATATGGCAGACAGAGGATGTACAGTGCTCCATCTGGACTTCCTTCTGCTTGCTGCCCAACAGCTATGAGGACTCCAAACCAGGGGTCATATGAAAAGGACCTAGCTAGCACATTACAGAAGTCTTAAATACAGCCCAGGATAAATGTTTACCTCTAAAGCAATGCTTCTCACCATGCGCACCTGCATCTACCTTCCCCACAGTCATATGCGTGCTTATTAGAAATGCAGATTCCTATACATTTCTCAATTTATTTATTGCTTAGTTCCTTTGTTAGCATGGAAGAAGCCTGGGAAAGGAGGAATGTTTTTGTTTACTCTGGCACACTGAATCATAACACATTAGCACATTGTAAGTGCTCTATAAATGTTTGTGGAATAAATCAATTCTTTAACCTTATATTGATCCATGGAATCCGTCCTAAGATTGAGGTCAAGGAAATGGGCATTTTTTGAAGCAGTTCTTAGGTGACTATTATGCATGTTAAATTCAAATAATTAGGAATCCCGCAAATTCTAAGATCAAAGATGGAAGGTCTCCATAGTCTCTATGTGGTCAGATATTAAGGTGAAGTATACATCTTAACATCCTCAGGTTAAACTTTCCTTCTAGTAAGATGCCTCCAAAAAATAGTTATTGCTACCTGTTAGATGCCAGGCTGTGAATTCCTTAGTGGAGAAGTGCCAGGAAAGACAGCGTCACACCCAGCTCTTCCACTCGGCCAGAAGCCACCTTGCAGAGTTGATTATTTGACAAGCCTGCTGTCTCCTTCTGCCAAAGCTCTCTGTATGGAAATGAAACATTGCCGGTTGCCAGGCAAGCTTGATGACTGCTCTGAGTCATGAAAGCCAGAGATTATCCTAAGAACATCTTTAGCCTTTCTAAGTAATGGTCCTAAATGTTTGGGCCCTTTAAGTTTGTTCTGGAAGCTTTATGCTGTGTTCCCAGTTACAATCCCTTTTTTTTTTCATCAGAAGCTTGTCTTAGGCTATCTTTTCACCTCTCAGCCTGTTTCATATTTTGAAAAATGAAGTGAAGCTCTGATCAGGCCCACATGGCATATGGGGTTTCATAAGTGAAAGTGAGGGTCATGACGAATTTGACAATTAAATGTTTCTAAACCAAAACTTGATTCAAACTCAAACATGTAAGGCATCCAATATTTCTGGCAACACTCACCTGTGTTGTATCCTGCACCTTCACTGCAGCCTGGGTTCTGAACAATCAACATGCACTTTGTACTGTGTATGCTGTCCTACGGCATGAAATACTGGCTCAGATTCAAACACATGACAAGTTGTAAACTACAGTGTGGTTACTGTATGTACAAGTTTTCTGCTCTTATGGAAACATAATGGTGTAATTACAGAAAACAAGGACTTTGAATTTTTCCATTATGACGCCTTAGCATGTACATAACAAATTGGTGTATCTTTGGATTATATTATGTTAGGATGTTTAATTTTTAAAACCGCTGGTTCAAGCATAATTAAAAATTCAATGAATTATGATCACAATATAAAATATCGATCAATTCTGAAAAACATTGACGATGCTCTAGCTCCTATAGTATCAAATGTTCAGCCAAGATTTAATCTTTATGGAAAAATCAACATACCTATTTCAGTAAAATTCAAGTTTGATTTCATCTTTAAGAAATGATAAGAATTGTATGTACACAGAAGAATTGTTTTAAAATAAACTTGTTTATAATGATTTGTTTTCAGCAAATGTGTAATTTTCATACTATTTTATACACCAGAGTCATGTAAAAAATTCTTGGGCTAAGAGGGATCATGAGAACCCTAGTCTAGTTAGAGAAGGTTTAGCCTCACTGCATTTAGCAATGTCCCTGGCAAAGTTATGAAGAGTGGGAAAAGTCCACCGTGTGACATGCTCCTTAGGGCTCCTTCTCCAGCCCCACTGTCTCCTTGAATCCCTTCAATCTCACAGGAGCTCCCCAGATATGGGATGCTCGGATTCGAGGACTTGCTCTCTGTGACAAATATTCCTGTAATGCCCTTTGCTCTATTCCAGCTGGACAAACTATTCCCTATTAACTTGTCCATTATGGTTGTCCAGATAATTGCATATGAAGAGAAATCAGACTCACCTAAATCAGTGGTTCTCAATGTTTTGAGGCTTAATGTCTGCTATATATTTGAATTATTTCATCATACTGTTTTTATTAGCCTGTAGTAAAAGTGGTAGAAGATGTCACTTGACTACTGCCTATATAATGCCCAAATTATATGAAAGAATAAAAAAAAGTTGGAGCTATAGTTTGTAATGAAATCACATATTTCCATATGTTAAAAGCTTTGACAGGACAATAGCAGAGTATGTGAGTTATATGAATGCTCACTGTATATTCAGGCTGACAGGGACAGATACAAGCCAACAGCATCCCCAACCATGTCCTATAATAATTACTTCCTTGTTTTTCTAAATCGCCTTTATAAAACCTAATGGTCCTGATGTGAAAAGTTCAGCAATCTTAAAGGGTATTTCACTACCTACACTATTTTGTGCCTACTTTATTTATTATGTTTTTCCACTTAACTGTTGTCCTAATAGTGAAAAAAAGTAGTGTTTGTGTTTTTACTTTAGGAAAGAGACATATTGGGAATGAAATAGTTTCTTCCTCCATTGTCTTTCTATCTGTTTGAAATTTGAGTGATTGATAGGTTCTTGGCTTTCTGCTTTCAGGACTTAGAGCATACTTATGTAGTTTTCTACATCATATTTTCATCCGAATGTTTCAGTGTGGATTTTTCCTTTTTAGTATTTCATCTATATGTAAAATTACAAGTCCATCCTCTGGAAGATTTGGAATGAGAATGTGTGTGTGTGTGTGTGTGTGTGTGTGTGTGTGTGTGTGTGTGTGTGTGTGTGTTTCTATACTCCTATTGCCAAATGTCTTGTTTCCAATCAGAGCTGCTTTAAATTAATTAAGAGGATGTTTTCAACAGTCTTTGTGCAAAGTAGAAGAACAATGTAGCCATTCTCCCGAGAATAGAGTGTGTTCCTCCAAACATGCCAAGAAATGATAGTTACACATCATTCCGGAAAGCACTGGATTGCCTTTGTTCCTGAAAAGGGCTGAGGAGCAGCTTTAATGGTGCTATGTAATGGTGTGAGTTTCATGAGGCTGCTTACATTGTAAAGACCAAAAAGTAAACTATCTCAAGAAAACCTACAGTATATTTATTTTTCGTCACAGAGGAAGAATGATCCCATCTGATCTTGAAAGAAGAATCGTTGAAGTCAAACAGAAGGTAAGTCTTTGTAGGGTTCTTTAACCCATAACTATATATATATATATATATATATATATAGAGAGAGAGAGAGAGAGAGAGAGGAGATTTTACCATAGAAAACGTCATTTAGGTTTTATTTTTTTAAAGAAGATCCAAACCTCAATCTTCTAGCCTTTGTGAGCATATGAAGTTCTGTATACAGTCATTATTTATGTCTCTGAGTTGCATATGTAGGCTATGCTCTAGAAAAGTCTAAGTTGCTGAATCAGTGAGGAGGTTACAAAGGAGATTTCCAAAGCATTTACATTTCTATGTGCTGAGATTTGGCACTAATCAGACATCAGAATGTTCACACTGCCTGAGTTACCGTTGCATTTCAAAGGACTGGCTTTCCCTGACTAAACACAGGCCAAGCTTAGAACTCTCTTTAACAGTATCATGACCCACCAAAGATTCTCCCAAGAATCTGGAATGTTATTTTATGTTCCTGGATGGCACATAATGTCAGTTTATTTTCAGAATTCGCCGTTTAACTTTCAGTAGATAAAAATCTGAAGTTCCTGATTTAGAAATAAATATATTTTTTCATTTTGTTATTATTATCTTAGAAGTAATTATTTATTTTCATATACCTTTTCCCCCCACAACCTCCTTGTAACAGAACTGATAACATAAACAAGATTAAACCTTTTCTGCCCCCTAAAGGCCAAACCGATAATATCAGGTTCTCTAAATGAACAGGGCAGTCATGAAATGAGTGACAAAGGTTGATCATTATTTGTGACATTCTTTACATTCTTCTAGCCATACCTATGCCATTAATGAATTTTACTTTAGACATGGTTGTTAGGATATTTAGTCCAATGCCAACACTCCCCTCTAAGTCTCCAAATAAATCATCTAAGCTTCTCCCAACAGAAAGGTAGCCTGGAAGAGTTCCATCTCTTCCTCTCCCCCTTGCCTGTTCATGCAAGAGAGGGCTGATATTCAGAGGAACAGCAATGAAACAGAAAGACTAGAAAATGATCAAAGAGAGTACAAATGTCCAGAGAGTTTACCTGTAATATATGAATGGCTTGTGGAGTCCGCTGCAAACCTGCGGCATTACAGGCACACCTATAACTGAATTTTGCCATCATAAACCAACTGTCAGATGCAACCAGATAGAAGAGCCAGATTCGGAGAGGGCAGCACTGGTTTGGACCAATATCTAAATGTTGATAACCCTTCTGATGGTTAAAAAATGCAGATGTATGGTAAGTGAGGAGATTCCCGATCTCTTCAGTTAGCTTTGTAAAAGAAGCCTTGAACCCTAGCAGAGTAGCACATGCCTGTACTCCCAAGACTTAGGAGGCTGAGAAAGGAGGATTGCCATGTATTTGAGACTAACTTGGGCTACATAATGAGTTCTAGATGAGACACTACAGAGCGAAACCCTGTCGCAAAAGTGAAACACGTAAATAAGAAGCAGGCCTTGAGCTCCTATTTATATTATTCGGGACTCCTTTTTTTTCCCTTAGGGATTTGTTCCTTTCCTTGTGAGTGCCACAGCTGGAACCACTGTGTATGGGGCATTTGATCCCCTCATGGCTGTTGCTGACATTTGCAAAAAATATAAGATCTGGATGCATGTGGATGTAAGTATTCCTTCGGGACATTAAATATCTTTGCACATTTTTCATATAAGGATTATGGAATACAGTTTGCTTTCTCTGTCTCTTTTTTTAACTTTAGTGCCTTATTTTCAGAATCCTATTTCACCTTTGAAAGATTTCAGAGACAAGTTACCACACCACTCACATGGTATATACTATTTGCTGGAAGCACCCTGAAAGTGACGATGCCTCAGTTTACCAACATGACATTGTGATTTGTCTGGCCAGTGCTTGAGCTGAGCACATGGTCTGCAGGTCACTGAGCCATCGTGTCTTTGGAAGGATGTGACCACAAGGTCACGCACACATATGTTTTCCTTATAAGGATAATCAAAGATTTGAATTTATAACAGAAATCCATAGGATAAAATATCCAAGTTCAAAGTAGATATATATGTATTTGAAGGAGAAAACAGGCCTCCAAGGAAATATGGTGAACCAAATAGCTTATATTTTAGTTTGGCCAAAGAAGGAGACATTTTGACTCCAACCTTAATCATACTAAAAATTAAAGGTGGTATGTCACTATTTTCAGATGAAGGACATCTTTTTTTTAAAATATATATTTATTGTCCATAATGAGTTACATTATTTAGTGGGCAAACCATGAGTTGTTTTCCCGAATTTCCCAATTCCCCCCCTCCCCATCCCTGATCAGTTGTATATCCTCCTCCATGGGCTGTCTGTATTGGTCCTTGTGGCAAGGGATCCTGGATATCCTTAGTACTCAGCCCGGTTCTCCTGGCCCAAGTGTGTTGTTACTGAGGGGTGCCATGCCTCTGGAC
>PVHP010031979.1:0-20638 GCA_004024765.1 Zapus hudsonius | reverse complement strand
ACACACACACACACACACACACCACTTATGGGTGGAAGAATGCGCGTTCTCTCTTTATTGCTCTCTCAGATCTCATTGCTCATACCTCTCTTCCATAAATGAAACCAGAATATATAGAGCTCCTTGTCAATCAGGGAGCTATTTATTGGTCTATGATAAGAACCTGTGAGCATGATATGCAAATAGCCAATCAGGACTACCTCCTGAAACTCATTAAGCCAAGCCCCTCTTGGCAGGCTGTCAGGTACCGTCCAAGACTAAGCCAGGGTGTGCCTCCAAAGGCCCCCAAAGGCTTTCCCCCCCCCATAGCAGCTGAGTCTCTGCACAGTTGGGTTGGAAGGCAATAAAATATGAACATGGGGTGTGATGAATTTATTTTCTTCATTGTTAACATTCCACGAGCAAAGGAAATTTAGGCCTTGTTATTTTTCAACTCAGTCTGCTGTATAAACAGGAGTTAGCCATGACATTGAATCAGCCTTTTAAGAGTTCATCATCTGAAAAATTACATCACATGTTGTTTTAAAAGTAATGACTGCTATAGAAAAATGCCCCCACCTCATGCATATGCCATCAACCCTATCAACCCTGGAATCTGTGGATATGTTATTTTTATGGCAGGAAGGCCTTTGCAGATATAAGTAAAATAAGGAGCTTAAGCTAGGGAGATGGTCCTGAATTACCTTGGTACCCAATGTAATGCCAAAGTCTTCCTAAATAAAAGAGAGAGACAGGAAAGACAGAGTCAGAGTGATATAAAGAAAGACGAGAGAGAGCACAGGCTGAGAATCCCAGCTCACGTCGTACAGGATGGGACGAGAGGCTTGCAAGTTCAAGGCCTGCCTGGGCAACTTATTGAGACCCTGTCTTAAAATAGAAGAGTGAGGGGAAAGAGAGGGGAAAAGAGAAAGCCAGAAAGGAAAAAAAAGAGAGACATAAGGAAGGAATTGACCAGCATTGATTTTGAATATAGGGCCCACAAGGCAGGGAATGTAATGGCCTCCAAAAGCTGGAAAAGGCGAGGAAATGGATGTTCTTTAATAGTCTCCAGGAAGAACACAGTCCGGCTAACCAACGTTTTCATTTGAGCTCACTAAGCCCAGTGACTTTCAGAACTATAGGTTAATCTCTGTCTTTTTTTTTTTTTTAAAATATTTTATTTGTTCATTTTCAAGCAGAGAGATACAGAGAGAGAGAGAGAGAGAGAGAGAGAGAAAGAGCGCACCAGGGCCACCACCTTGTGGGTCTGGCTTATGTGGGTCCTGGGGAATTGAACCCAGGGCCTTAGGCACTGGAGGCAAGTGCCTTAACCGCTGAGCCATCTCTCCAGCCCAATCTCTGTCTTTTTTAAGCTACTAAATTCTTAATAATTTGTTCTACCAGCAATGCAGTGGGTTCTCTTTACAACTTCAGAACCCCTCTGACTACACTAGAAATGGGGCCACTACACCTCAGAAGGCAAGCCGTAAATATTTTGCTGTGGCTTTCTGCCTCACTCATGAGCCATGGTGGTGTGGGATGCTATGGTTTCCTGTAGCTGGGCCCTCAGGTTTCTGACTTAGCATGCTGCTTTTAAGGTCCTTGCTGGAACTTTCCATTGCCTGCCTTAGAACAGCCTTGCAGGTGTTGAGATGGGGTCATGGTGTTAAAAAGTGCAATTTTAGGTACAACGTTTCGGTTTCTTTTCTAAAGTTCTGAAAAATCAAACTGTGTAAGAAGACCAAAATCTTCGTGAAATGACAAGGCTGAAAATAGCTCTGCATTGGCCGGGATTGCAAAGGCCCTGGTTGCTGTCCTGTACTGTCTCCTGCAAGGATGAAAAGGTGCTGGTTGGGAAAGTCCACACTGACATCTAGTGACACAAAGCTGCACTGCCAAAGCGCCCCAGATGAGACTCCTGGCCTCCATGGGCTGACTCCTCATTCCTGGTGCCTCCTTAAGCTTTGCCTAAGATATCTGTGCTCCCTGTATTTGCTTGCACCTGTGCACAGTTTGGCCACCTGGAATTTTGACCTTTCAGTTTTTTTAATGACCATTTCTACATATTTTTTATCTGCACGCTTGCGTGTGCAAATGTGTTTCTATAGGCATACCAGGATCTCTTGCTTCTGCAAACAAAATCCAAACACATATGCATCCAGTGGATGCTGGGAAAATGAACCCAGGCTGGCAGGCTTTGCAAGCAAGCACCTTTAACTACGTTTCACATCATTCTCATAGGCAAAATGTGCAGGCAAAGAACAGATGGACAACTCTTAAACTCTTTAGAATACTAATACCAAAACATTCCTACAACTTCCTCATTTTAACAGACCTAAACATAATAAAATAACTTCAGCTTTTACCAGGAAGTGTGTTCTTCATGTTTAGAACATTTCAGGGCATGTAAATATCAAAATCTTCAAACAAACGATACAGATGGTAAAATAAGATGTGCTGTACTGAAACACAGAGAAAAGGGGTAAGAAGAAACCAAGAAAACTTCATGAGGCATCTAATTCTGATAGCACTGTCAGAGTATAGGAGAGAGGGTCACACATTGCCAGGATGTGGCTGGTTCCATGAGGCCTACAGAAGAAAGGAAGCCACACCAGACATGACTGGTGCAAACAGCCAAGACAGAGGTTTGAGAAGGATGATTTGTGACTTCTTAGAACTCTTCAGTAAGTTAAAATAGCGATTTGCTGACTCTCCAGGGGAGCATTAGATGATACCTGAATTTTTTTCAGTAAATGGTATCATTTCAATAAAATGTTTAGATGCATACCTATGTTGTCAAACTTGCTAAATAGATTTGCAGCTAAACATTTTATATCTTCCAAGTATACCTTGTAACAGATGGCAGACTGATAAGTCTCGGTTTATTTAAAAACCCCACACCAAATACCAAGAAATGAAAAACACTATAAAGATCAACACTGATTAGGAGAATGACAGCTACAATTAGGGTTTCCTTTCAGTATAGTGTGATTTTTATGCTGAATTAAATGTCAATATATTTTTTCCTGATAAAAGCTCGTGCATGAGTTCCACTAGCAAAAGTGTTTATTCTAAAGCTCACAAAAGAAACTTAAGGGAACGTAACTTGCAAACTATTGGAGGCGACAGCATGTACCTGTGTTACCAGCTATGGAGGGCCTAAGACAAAAGGATTGCCTGGTTGTAAGAGTTTAATACCAACACAGATCCCATGAAGAGACCCCAATTTCAAAAAAAAAAATAATCCAAAGCCCTACTATGCATCATAGCTTAAAACACGGAGGCTTTAGAGAAACAAGAGTTTTGCAAAGCCAGGCAGTGTCCTCCTGCAGTGGAACTAAAACCGGAAGCAAATGTCTATGGCCTCCAGTGAATATTGCTAGAATGATATGATCGATGGCCTTGGCTAAGGCTTGATAACTGAATAAAAGGAACTGTCTTGTTTTTCATAGTTAGTATAATCTAGCTAATGGCTTGTGTATGATTTTCTAAACTGCTTAATGGATTTTTTATGACTTAAAATAATTTTTTTTCATGTCAAGCAAAGCATAAAGAATCCAAATTTCCTCATTTGATGGGTGAATAGCCCTAGGAAGAAGTTTATATCTGTTGTAGCAGTAATTCCAGGCACTGGTTTATAAGCCAGAATCAGTCTGTAATGAAGTGTTAGCCGTGAAATAAAAAATTAGGACAATGTAGTAATTGCACTGTGATCTGTAAATCAACTTTAGTCTAAAATTATCTTTCCTATCCTTATGATTGCCATAGATTTTTTTGATGAATGTTGATGCTTTCTTTTTTAAAAAATATGTTTATTTATTTATGAGAAAGAAAGAGACAGAGAGAGTATGGGTGCACCTGTGCCTCTTGCCACCGAGAAGGAACTCCAGATGCCTGCTCCACGTAGGTACTGGAGCATTGGACCCTGGCCCAAGTGTCTTTAATAACTGAACCATCATCCCAGCACGATTCTTTCAAAAGTGTTTCCAAAGTTTTTTATTTTATTTTCATTGACTTATGAAATCTAAAAGATAAGGAAACCATTACTTAAGAGACCAGTATTTTCCATCTTTGGTTTTCCTTTCTACTGTTAACATACAGGTGTTAACATGCAGGCTGCACCATCACCACAAGCCCCAAGCAGCTTGTTGGCTGGAACTTGGCTCTGGAAAGGGGAGGTACTGGCCAGATAGGTACCAGACCCCTAAACAGGTCTAACAGGGTCCTTTCCTCCCCACAGGTGGCATCGCCCATGCCTAAGCAAAGCTAAGCTTTCCTACTCAGAAGTGTCTAAATATCCTGAATGTTTCAGTGAGTCTAGAAAAGACCTGGATCTCTAGTAATCACATCTTGCCTTCTCTGCAGGGTGTGCTATACCAGTTTAGAAAGATAAATTGGACTTCTAAAGAAGGCAAGCCCTGAAATACCCACCAACCATTGCACATAGTTTTTGAAACAGGGTCTCCCTCTACAGCCCAAGCTGGCCACAAACTCATGGCAATCCTGCTGCCTCAACCTCCCCAATTACTGGGCTGCAAACATGAACTAACAGACCCCAGCATGAGGTTCTAACACTGCTTCACACTGGAATTTGAAATATATATATATATATATATATATATATATATATATATATATATATATATATATGCAAGCAGAAAGAGAGAATATGGATGTGCCAGAGCCTCTTGCTACTGCAAATGAACACCAGATGCATGCACCACTTTGTGAATCGGGTTTAAGCCTAAACTATGATATATATTACATATACATATATATTGTGTGTGTGTCTGTGTGTGAAAATACCAAAGTTCTTCCTTCTCATTTGGCAAGGGTATTGTTTCATGAAACAATATATATTTTGAGACATAGAATATTTCTCCTAATGTCTTAAATGTCCAGAGAATGTTGGAGAACCATCAGAATCATGACAACAATTTTTCGTGTGCTGGGTATCAAACCTAGGGCCTTTACCATGTTAGGCAAACACTCTACAATCTGTTACACCTCAACGTGCAATCCTCCTGCCTTAGCCTCCTGAGTGCTAGTATTACAGATAGGCACTACCACACTAGCTACACCTTATTTTTTGATGAGAACAGAACTCTCTCTTCATCACACCCATTCATCAGCCCCTTTGCAGGTCCACAAGCTCCTTTTTGTCCTTGATCCTGGCATCTACTGTCATGTCTTCCAAGCCATGTGCTTGTCTCCTCCAGATGACTGGGCATGAAGCCTGCCCTCCACCAAGACAGCGCTGCAGCTGACTGGGCATGAAGCCTGCCCTCCACCAAGACAGTGCTGCGGCCAGTACTCACCATACTATATTGCAGTTGTTTGCCCTTGGCCCCAACAATATTTCCTACACTTCACTGCTGTTGGTGGCCCAGGCAAGAGAAATGAGGGAAGGAAGGAAATAAGCAACATCTGTATTTAACCATCTGCCAGATCCCACAGAAGCCAGAGTCTGTGGAGATGGATGACAGGGAATGGAAGACCCATCTTACTCATTTCAACACCTTCTACTTCAACAGCAGGATTGTTTTTATTAATCTATTGAGTTCACACAGACAGGTTTTGGCAGGAGCAATTATTCTCCTTATTACTCCACAGATGAAGAAGAAATCGACTTGGCTCTGACATGTTGGATTTTCTCAAGTACATCCCAAAAGGAAGATAAAAGCTTTTAATTCTAATCAGAACCAGCTGACAATAATGCCTGGGTTCCTGCTTCTTTAAAGCCTCTTTTTCAAAATACTTTGAGAACCTGAAATGTGCCAGGTGTTGTACCAAATTCAAAGTAGAAGATAAGACACAGGTTTGGACATATTACTATGACATCAGTGAGGAGGGGGAGGCTCCTGACAGATGCCAGGAGCTGTTTCACAAAAGAGAGGCTACTTTGCTTCACAAAGAAAAGATTTGACAAGTGGGAAATGGGAAGAAAGTGTTTAGGACCCTCAGAGAACAGCATGGGCAAAGAGGGGATGATCATAACAGTTGTTTGGGGAATAGCAGGTGAGCTGAGAGGAAGATGGAGCAGAGAATTAGCTTGAGGCCAGACTGTAAGGCATTAGTCTTGGGATTTTATCCTATGAGCCATGAGAGGATGGCCACATAATTCATTGTCGAAACAAACCACTTCTGAGAATGAATGAGCATGCTTACCAGATCAAACACTAATGCCCTGCAGAAAACAACACTGCTCCGGGCCAGCATGGCCCTAGCTTTGGGAAACCTCTCTAAGGCATGTTGCACTCAACTTTCTCTGTTGCTGCTCTGAAAGAACCTAAGCAAAAGCGGCTTGTGGAGGAATGGGTTTATTAGGCTTACGAACTCAACAGGAGACTCCATCCTGGCAGGAAAAATGATGGCATGAGCAGAGGGGTGGACATCACCTCCACCACAGCACTGCAAACAGCGGCAGAAAGGTGTGCCAAACACTGGCAAGGGGAAGCTGGCTTATAACCCCCAAAAGCCCGCCCCCAACAACACAGCTTCATCGAGATTGTAAAACTCAAACTGCCATCAGCTGAGGATCGATCAATCAGAACACATTCATTTGTTTGTGGGGGACACCTGGATCAAACCACAACAAAGGCCAAAAACTGATCAAATTTGCGAATTACAGAGGGAATTCAGCAGTAGTATCAGTTGGAGAGGGGAGGGGTGCCCGAAGTCCTAGGGGCAGCTAGGAAGGCAGGGCGGTGAAGAGAAGCGCCATGCGGCTTTGTCAGAGGTGAGAGGCATTTAGCATGATGGATAGTTAGCAATGACGGCATTTCCAGACTGGGTGATAGGTCTAGAAAAGACCAGAAGAGAAGCAAGTCTTACAGAAATGGCTTATACAATTTAAGGCATGGTTGGTTGGTGATACTTGCTAAATATTTCGGCTCTCACAAGTGGATATTAGTAGTCTAGAGGAGGGCATTATGCTATTAGATAGAAACTGCAGAAATCATCAAGGGAGAAAGGGGATGAGGGGAAAGTGAAACCCCTCAGGAGGATGTGGCAAGTAGCCAAAAGAAAAGGATGAGCGAGGGAAGGAGGTGGAGTTAGAATGGTAGAAGGCATAACAGAAAGGCAAGAGAAGGAGAATGTTTTTGAATTATGATCCGTTCATTCAACATTGCCAGAAAACACATAATGGTGACAACTGACAAATGGCGAGGACCGGCAGGGCATACCGTCTCTCTTGCAAGGGGCAGAGGTAGAAGGCAGTCTGCTGCATGGCACAAGCTCCAGAGAGTGAGAATGACCCACTCTTGCCAGAGGGTCGCAGTGACGGGCAGGAGGGGGAGTTCTGGCAGCTTACTGGGGAGACAAGGTTTTCCTCATGCTGTTGATTTCTAAGTCTTGTGTGAATATGCGGTTGGAAAAGGCAACTGGAGCCGTCCAGGTCTCCCGGGTCTCATTTTCATAGTTGTGAGAACTGAACCTGAAGTGCTTTTCACAGTCATGATTGCTGAGCCTGAGTGATGGTGGTTTTAAGCAATTATACTGAGTGTTCTCCAGCTCTGAATCTTGATGTCTTGGTTTGTATTCAGACATAACTTGGCAAAGGCCCAGATAAGACACTTGAATATATAAGGCTTTCTGTACATTAATACTGTGGGCTGCACCTCTGATGATCATAGCTACTATAGTGAACAGATCAATTTAAGTTTTACATAATTGATGCAGGTTTTTTGAGTCCATAGAGGGATTAAATTCCACAAAGTTGCAGAAGATCCCAGGCCCATGGACCCCAAATTTTGGGTCCTTATCCAAGTTAGCAAAGAATTGAAAACATAGACTCAGAGAAGAGCATATTGTATATTATAAAGTATACTTTAGGGAGAGCTAAGATCAAGAGGGAAGGATAGCAAGGAAGCCCAAGCCAAAAGAAGTTCTCCCGGAATATCTCCCCTCACATCTGTGGAAAACACTCAAGAAGACAGCCCCCCCCCCACACACACCCAAAGAAGACTGGAAAAAGTTTGAAGAAGCATCAGGAAGTTGTCCATGGCGTTGATGCTCACAACGATCTTGCATGAGATTGGATCAGACGTGGGTCAGGTTCTAGTCCTGCCAGGGCAGGCAAGGTTGCATCTCATTGGCCCTCGGTCCCTGGCTGACTACCAGTCACAACATCTACATTGCTCCAACTGTGTATTGATAATGAATACTGGTGCTTCTGTAAGACCAAAGATTGTTGAGTCAGTACCCTCAGAATCTGCAGGAAGCAGTAGCTTTCTAAATACAAACACAAGCAGGGTATGGTGGCATGGGTTTTTAATCCCAGCACTTGGGAGGCTGAGATAGGAGGATCACTATGAGTTTGAGGCCAGCCTGGGCTAGAGTGAGAACCTGCTTTAAAAAAAAGCTAAAAAATGGTTTTAAAAAATGCAATGTGGGGCTCTCTAGGTTATGTGACTTTGATATGGTTTGTGTCCCAAAGTTTCATAAGCCAGAAACTTACTTCCCAGTGTAGACATGTTGACATGGTGGATCTTTAAGAAGTGAAACCTAGTGGAAGGTGATGAAATAATGTGGGTTCCACCTCATGAATCGGTTAATGCTGTCTCACAACATTGTATAGCAAATTCCTCAGAACTGAAATATTCCTTCCTGGAGAGAGGAAGGAGGCTCAGAAGGCCCTGGAGGTCAAGTCTAGGAGAGCTGAAAAGTTGAGTGTTCACACAACCACTCCCCAAGGTTACAGAAGCAGTAAACAATTATTGAGGGTCAGAGTCAGCCCAGTGTTGTATAGCAATTTTCTGTGAATTGAAACATTCCCTCCTGCAGAGAGGCTCAGGAGACTTTGGAAGGCAACAAGTCAAGAAAACTTTGCAACCCCCCTCTCTAAGGTTCTATAAAGGTTACACAAGTGGGAAGGGACCTTCCCCATCAGCTGAGCTGCCTGCAGGTGACATAGTATGCACAAGAGATGTAGCTTCCCTGAGTTAGCACCCAGACTGAGGTGGACTTTTTGCTGATGCAGCTGTCTTTGAGTCAGTCACCATGCTTCTGCAAGAAATCCCTCACCCTGCTCTGTAAGTAACCCCAGTAAACTCACTGGTTCACCAAAACCCACTTGGGTGCAATTGTAGTTTGGTCTGTCATCTGAGCCCTACCTAAGGCGGACAGACATGTGTTTGTGTCTCCTTAAGAAAAGTTTCATGTGACACACAGGTGTGAGTGAGAGAGAAGTGCATTAGCTCAATTAAGAGCAAGTTTTAAGTTATATAACCAGTAAGCAGAACCGTCCTTGAACCCTGAAACCTTGGCTTACACATATACCTCTTCTGTATGCTGCCACTCCCTCTCCATGTCTCCACCGTGTTATGAGTGTCCCTTGTCAGGACTCCAGCACATGCTGTCTGCACTATCAGCCACCTCTTTTTAAATCTTTATATCTTCTATATATCCTTGCTGAAATTTTATTAAAATAAAAAACTTTATCTAAAAATTTACATAATCCCTTCCCACCACTCTACTTTGTCTCCCATTCCTCTCCCGTCCACTGAACCTCCTCCCCTTCTTTCCTAATGTTCCTTATTCTATATTGATGGTTTTTTTGCCCTCTTCTATCATCCACAATAACCTGTTGACGGACAGGTCTTGTGCAGGTAGTCACAGCTTCCATGAGGTCATGAATAGAATGACCATTTTGTGTCTAGGAGACAACATCCCAAAGCATTGCACCCCATCCTCTGGCTCTTACAGTCTTTCCACCACCTCTTCCTCTATCGTTCCTGAGCCCCTGGAAGGTACGATACAGATGTCTCATGAAGTGCTGAAGACTGTCACTTCTCAGCACTTTGACGAGTTGTGATGCAACTCAGTAGTCACTGCCATCTGAAAAGAGACTAATATTTAGGCCTAAACCTAAGTTTTACAGGCAAAGTGGTGGCAAACAACAGTAGTAACTTGCCCCTTAGGGCTTGTCACCTTCCCAGCCATAGGCTTTTGACTAGGTTTTCAGTACCAGACATGAACTCCCTCCTGTGGAGTGGGCCTCAAATCCAATTAGAGAGCAGTTAGTTACTCCCATGACAGACATGCCACTATTGTACTAGTGAGGACACCCAAATAAACCTCTTTATTTTGTTCTAAAGCATGATGATTCTCTAGGCTGTTGGATACCTTGATCTAAAGGTATACACGTCACCAAACTAGTCCTCATGGTGGGCCACCTCCAGCAACACAGACCTATGGGCTATTACATCTCCTAAAGTTAGAAATAGAATAGGCAGAAGAAGCACAAGTTCAAGGCCAACTCTGGGCCACATAGTAAGGCCATGTGTCAAAAATCAAAACAAAACAAAAAAACCCTCCCACTCTCTCCAGTGAACTCATCATGGCTTCTGCCCAAAAGATCACCAGGCAATGAACTCTCAACTGATCCTGGACTCGCTCAGTGTGCTCCTCTCTGCCATCCGTGCCGCCTTATTCTAATCCAGTCCTGTCACCTAGACAACTCGGATTTCTTTAGTTAATACAATACCTGACCACTTGCAGCGACTCTGCATTTGTGTTGACCTTTATACCAGCTTTTTGCATGTACTCTTTTTGCATTGGCTCTTTCAAACCTGCAGCCTCATGACCCCTTTTCGGTCTTTCTGTAACCTGTTATGACTGTGTGAAGTGTGATGTGTGACTTGAGTGTTACAGATATCAGTAATTAAGATTAGACTAGATAAAGCACTTGCAATTGCTATAATCATGACTCCAAGTGAAACTAGAAGTACTCAGAGAAGTAAAGCTGATCATAAAGAAACTTGCAAATGTATTGATATTCAATAAATCCTGTCATTGTGGGAAAGCACAACTGTATTAGTCTGCATGAATGACAAGGCTCACTCAGTAAGAGCAACCTTAAGTTTATTTCCCTGTTCCTAGAATCCACCTCTTTTAGATCTATGGTAGTCAAGTGTATCAGTTAACTTCTCATTGCTGGGACAAAAGTCAGTTTGAAGGAGAAAGGTTTATTTTAGCTTACAGTTGTAGATGTCCATCCTGGCAGGGAAGGCCTGATATTAGGAGCTGGCCAGTCACATTCACTCCAACACTAGTGATTTTTTTCCACAATTCAGGTCCCCACCCCATGGAATAGCACTGCTCAAATTCAATCCGAGTTTTCCCACCTTAATTAATTTAATCAAGATAATCTCTCATAGATGTGCAGAGCAGCTAACCTACTCTAAATAACCCTCACAAGTGATTCTAGATCCTGTTAAGTTGACAATTGACATAAACCATCATACCATAGAAGTCCACAGCCAACAACCAGGCACAAGAGCTCCATCCAAAGCTCATTCCCAGACAGCTGTCAGGGTTCTTTCTGTCTGCTAGTGCTCTGGAGACTTCAGTTGATTTGGAAGTTTTTGATATGTAGACCCTTTTCCCTTGGAGATGTTGTTTTAACATATTTGAAGCCAGTTGTTTTAATTTGAAGGTTGCCTAAAGACATGAACAGTTTTGAAACAACAGGTTGACCAAAAGCTGAAATGAAAAGCTAAAAGAAATAGAGAAAGAGAGAGAGAGAGAGAGAGAGAGAGAGAGAGAGAGAGAGAGAGAGAGAGAGATGTTCAGGGCTGGAGAGATGGCTCAGTGATTGAAGATGATGGTTTGCACCCAGGTTCCATTCCCCAGTACCAATGTAAAGCAAGATGCACAAAGTGGTGCATGTGTCTGGAGTTTGTTTACAGTGGTAAGAGGTTCTAATATGCTCATACTCCTCTCTCTCTCCCTCCCTCTCTCTCTCTCCCAAATAAACATTTAAAAAAAATGAATGGGGCCAGGTGTGGTGGCGCACACATTTAATCCCAGCACTTGGGAGGCAGAGAGGCAGAGGTAGGAGGATTGCCCTGAGTTCAAGGCCACCCTGAGACTATATAGTGAATTCCAGGTCAACCTGGACTAGAGTGAGACCCTACCTAGAAAAAAAAAAAAGACTTTGAAAAGCTTTGATATAGGCCCCCACCCCTCTTTTTACTGTTGATTTTGAGACAGGGGGCACAGGCTGGCATTGGATTTGCTCTGCAGGTCAGGCAGACCCTGAACTTATGATCCTCCTGTTTCAGCCTCCAGAGTAGCTACAGTACAGACTTGCACTACCAGGCCCAGCTTATGTCTTTTGAAAGGTGTGTTGCTTAATCTTCTCTGTCAACTTGACTGAGCCACGGGGTGGCCAGATATTTGGTCCAACATTATTTTGGTGTGTATGAGGAAATACCTTAGATCGTTGGCTTTTCCCCACAGAGGGTTTCCTTTCAGTGTCAAACCTTCCCCACTTATCAGCTATATATTTGTTTCTCTGAATGCTTTATGATTTTTGTTTGAAATTTGGACATCTGATATAATATAAGGTTGACCATTAGGGAATTGGTTCTAGGGATCCTCTTAGATACCAAAGTCCATTCAATTCCTTTATATAAAATTATAATGAGCACATTTGAAACTGTCTTTTGATTCTCCTCTCCTCCCTTTTGCCTTCAACCCCACTCTAATCCCTTCTGGTGATGGGAGCCCTTCCTTAGGTTTTATTAACTAGTGCAGAGAGGAGGAGAGGAGCATATTAAGGATGATAAAAACTGTCCTGGCACATAGTTTATCTGCTCACCATCCCTGCTTTTTTTTCCTATAAAATTCTCTTGTGCCTTGAATTCCCCCCTTATAGGGATTTGAAAAAAATAGGAGCTCTATCTTCTTTAGGGCCAGCTTTGAAATAAAACTTGATTCCTTTTATCAACTTGAAGCTCCCAAAATTTTGATTACTCGAAGAATGGTAGGCAGCATGAATATTTGATTCCAGTGACAAACTGTCATAGTATTTGTAGAGAGCACAGATCCTCTGCACACATCTCTCTCTCTCTCTCTCTCTCTCTCTCTCTCTCTCTCTCTCTCTCTCTCTCTGTGTGTGTGTGTGTGTGTGTGTGTGTGTGTGTGTGTGTGTGTGTGTTGTATTCTTGGAAGTGCTGAAAATTGAGCCCAGGGTCTCATACATTCAGAGAAGTTGCCCTACCACTGAGCTACACCCCTAAACTTTTCATACATTTAAATCACCTCCAGTTAACCTATACTAGCCAGTAGTTATAAAGTCTACGGAAATAGTTGTCAGACTGTATTCTTTAGTAATGATAATAAACAAAGTCTGTAAAGTTATACATACACTTTTTTTTGGTGTGGTGTGTGTGTGTGAACATGGGTGTGCATGTGGAGGTCAGAGAGCAACTCTTGGGTGTCGGCCCTCGCCTTTCATCTCCTTTGAGGAAGGGTCTCACATTATTCAACAATGCTTTTTCACTAAGATAGCTGGCCACCAAGCTTCAGTGGATTCTCCTGTCTCTACCTCCCTTCCTGCTCAGAGCATGGCTGGGTTTAAACATCTGCCACAGACCCTGACTCTCGTAAAGGACTCTCTGTAAGGATGCTTGTGTGCCAGATTCAAGTATTTATGCTTGTGTGGCAAGTGTTTTATCCACTGAGCCATCTCCTCAGCCCCTAGATGCAATGAAAAAATGTTTTTTTATCTACAATTAGTTGATTTGTGCATGAAAAAATTCATGGATACAGAGCGATGGTTATAATATGGCAACTGGGTCAATTAAATTCTCTTTCTTGCTGCTTGTTAATTTCAGCAATTTTTCTGAAATATTCTATAAAGCTCTGCAGTACCATGCTTTTAATTATCTGGTATGGAGCGTAATAGTAGACCTAAAATCAAAGACATTTCCAAGGATCTTAGACATGGAGGGATCCTAGTAGATGACTAGGATCACCCATTGAATCCATCCAAGGCCCCAAACGTATAGATCAAGAAGGCAGTATATCATGATGGTTCATCGTGTTGACTCTGGAGCAAAATGCTGAGCCATCTCCTGGCCCTGCTAGTGATTAGCTGTGGGACTTTTGGAAAGCTACTTAATCTCTGTGTGACTCAGTTTCCTTAATTATGTTAGGAATAATGATGATGGTAACACCTCAATTTAAAACTGCTTTTACAGACTGGAGAGATCGCCCAGCTCTTGCCTGCAAAGCTTACCAACTTGAGTTCAATTCCCAACTGCACATGTAAAGCCAGATACATAAAACTGCTTTTATGCATAATGTGTATGTATTATATTTTTGGCAGTGCTGAAAATTGAACCCAGGTCCTCATACATTCAGAGAAGCTGACACTGTCTTTTGCCTCCCCTCCCTCCCTTTTGCATAATTCATAAAAAAATTTGCTATTGTAGTAGCTGTTTCTGTCATGACTAAAATGAAGGAAGTACTTTGGTTTCTAAGTCATGCTGTTAATAAATAATTCCCTCTTGCCATGTTCTAAAAAACAGTCTTGAATTACTTTGGGTACATGCTCATAAGAACTTCCTGCTCACCAAGGGCTATAAAGTAGGAACTACTATCACCTCCATTTTAGAAGTGACAAAACAGGCTTGGAGGGATTAGATAACTAGCCCAAGGTCATACTGCTACTAGGTGGTGGAATCATGAATTGATATCTGCACATAACTCCTGAGTTGATATTATATTAAAACTCAACAAGCAGAATTGACAGTTCACTTAACAAAACGGTCTAAATGATCCCAAACTACCCTAACCCCCCCCACACACACCATGTCACTGCTGGGTCCTCTGTGCCCACCCACATACAATGGCATTGTTTTGGCACTTAGAAATAGCAACCAAGTCCCTCTTGTTCTTTTCAAAACTGAAAGAGCATTAGCTTTATAAGTCTTAAGAATTTGTGTTTTTTTGGTTTTTTGAGATAGGGTCTCACTCTAGCCCAGGCTGACCTGGAATTCACTATGTAGTCTCAGGATGGTCTTGAACTTACAGTGATCCTCCTACCTCTGCCTCCCGAGTGCTGGGATTAAAGGCGTGCACCACCATGCACGGCTTATCTTTTTTTTTTTTTTTGGTTAAGAATTTTTTTGAGACAATCTCCCTGTGTAGCCCAGGCTGTCCACAAATTGCAGGTCCTCCTACCTCAACCTCCTTGTGCAAAAGCCCAAGGCAGTAGGCCATTCACTCAGCAGGACACAGCTGGAAACATCAACATCATCGTGGGTACTTGTTACCAGAGGGCTGAGTTATGACAAGACGTGCTGGTGAATACATAGTCATAATTCATATCCATCTACTGTGCTTTCTGTGGGAAGCCCAGTGACAGCTGTCATGGATCCTGCCTCAGTCATGACCCACTTCAGGAGATGTGATAGTGATAGCTGTTTCTGAGGCATGGGAGGGTCTGATGTATTGAACATCTGATGCAAAGAGAAAAAGTGACTGCATGGAGAAAGCTTAGTGTAGAGATTTCCCTGTTTAGAGTTTTAGAGACATATGCTTGCTGAGTGGTATTTACTGCTCATTAGCTCAGAGACTTTGAAGATATTCTGCCTAAACTCCTATAAATCTCTTACCTGAAAAGCATGCAGAGAGCCAGCCACATGTATTCATAAGGTGAAAATAAAGGCTGGTTGGTATTTCTAAAAAAGCGAGATCAAGGGGGAAAGACCTAAGAATTTAAAATGTGTCCTCATATCAACTAGAGCAGGACTGACAGTTATACCTACCACACACTCCCATTCCTGAGCCACTGGCAGACATCAATAATCAATCACGGGATGATAGCTGTTGGGGTTGTGACACTCTTCCAGCTCAAGGTGTCAGGGAGCCACTACCCATCCTTCAGGTGTGACTCTCCTATAGATACTTGGCTATCCTTGACTGGATTTCCTCAATCAGTCAGGTACCATAGTAAGGATTTTTAACTATATCCCCTGCCTGCCCTACCCACTGCCACCTCACCTCTGGCTGCAGCTTTCCTTTCCCAAAAAGACCCTTTACATCCTTCACTCTTCATGACCCTCCATGTTACAGAATTCTCCAAGGCACACTTGCTCAATAGGCTGTGGCTGTCAGGAGCAACATTTATGAGTGGGTTTGGCTCAGGGATTGGTCGGCCAGAGTGATTCCCTGTGCATGAACAGCCGTGAGGATAACCTAGCATATGGTGTGCATTACCTTGGAAAAGCATGGCTGCCAGGAAGGAGGTGTTTTCAGGTAGTGTTGAAAGACATGCTGGCTTGTACAATTGATAAAAATAGAGCTATCTGGAGACTCCAAAAGAATGTTGAATTGGTATAACTGCTCCATCCATATTTATGGCCTTCATGCTGACACAGCCTAGCATAGTCTGTCCTTAAGAGGGTTTGTATTTCAATTGAGAACTTTAATATATGAACATATTACAAATTGGTCATATTCCCAACAGGTTGTCCTCTCGTGTTCCCCTCTCCCCCCCCCCCATTCCCTAGAGGGCTCCCATCAGTGAGGTACCGGTTGGTACCCTCTCTGGGGTCATGAATGTACCAGTCAGTCCCTGGGGGGGGGGGTGGCAGACAATGCCTCAGAGTCCACCTTTCCACTCTGTGGCTCTTACATTCTTTCTGCCACCTGTTCTGCAATGTTCCCTGAGCCTTGGAGGGCATGTTAGATGTCTGCTTTGGCACTGAGCTCTTAACACCCTCTTCTCTTCTTTGATCAGTTTTGTGACTGTTCAGTGAATACCACCCTCTCCCTGGAGGAGGGTCTCTGGCTAGCTGTGAGAGCAGTACCCATATTTAAGGATTTGGGCCCCAGCAACAAAAGCTGCTACACGGGGCCATCCCAAGAGAATCACGGGTGGATGATTCAGAAGCAGAGATCCCATAGAATGCTTTGCATCAGCTCTGGTAAGGCAGTTCAAGGGGAAGGGGAGCCCCATAGTAAATGGCTTTCCCTTGACTGAATGAAGGAAGTGTCTTTGGGCCTGTAGGGGAATGTAGGTCACTCCACTTTGCCAGGAGTCCAAAATGTCAGAAGGGAGAATCTGGCTTTTTTATCTCCTAAAACTTCACCAGAGGAAGTGAATTAATGCCTCTGTTCTTATCTCTTCCTTTCCTGGGAGAAGAAGGAATGTGAAGGGATTAGACTTTTCCCATAAAACCTGACCCCAGACACCTGAACTGACTAGTTCAGCCTGCCATCCAGGGGGCTCACATAAAAGACCCTAGTCAAGTCTCTAGGTGGAATTTTCTCTTCTGGAGACCCCACCCCTGCCCATTTGTCACTCCTTTACACTTTCACTCTGTTCCTTTAGCTCTAAGCTTTATCTCTCTAAGCACTCCCTCGTCTAAGCTATAATTTAATAAAATCTTTCGAATCCTCTGGTCTGTGGATTTTATTCACTGAAATTCGTAAAATAACCCAAAAAGGCTGCTAACTCAGTGTAAGCTCTGTGTGACCATGATCTTCTGGACCTTAGCTCCTAAATCACTGACTACCCAAGAGCTAAGTCTCTGAGGCTCTCAAAGACACGCCAAATTCCCACATCACAGGGATGCACCGAGGGCCACAGTGTGAGGTGTGGCTTGGTCCTTAGCATCCCTTAAACCCCTATAAACTCAGAAGAAGGCTGTGGTGCCACAACCAACCAGTCACACTCAGCCCAGGACTCTACTAGCAGCAAGAGCCCATCCGTGCCTCTGAAATCTTCCAGGGTTTTCCTTGTTGGCATCAAGAATAATGCCAGTCACTCTGGGTATGGTTGTACATGCCTATAATCCTAGTACTTGAGAGGCTGAAGCAAAAGGATCATGAATTTAAAGTTAGCAAGATCCTATCTCTAAAAACAGCTAATAATATAAAGTAAGATGCCAGATCCCAAGTGGCTTGATGTTGGTAGCACTAAGTGTGTCCTAGATTGAAATGTATGCTTTTCAGATTAGTTTGGGATCCAGGCTAGTAAAGTCAAAGGACTATGGACTTTGGGCTGGCTCAGACAAACTGAGTAGAAATCCAGACTTTCCTGATTAACCACAGGGGTGATGATTTGTTTTCTTTGAGCTTCAGACTTCTCCTGTTCTAAAGAAGCATAATATTCCCAGTCTCACAGACCTCCTACGAGGATTCAATTCATCCATGTATATGAAAGCCCCAAATAGCTCCAGGCACATAGTGTATATGCCCTTACCTAATGTCTGTGTCCTTCTCCCCAAGAAGCTGGTAAATTTCCAAAGCTTGCATTATCTCTGCTAGCCAAAGTCAGTTAATCATTGACTGACAAAACCAGGTTACAGAAGACCTAGAAATAAAAGGGCTGTCCTTCAACTGGGTTTGCAAGCAAATTTAAGAATGTTATAAATGAGTGGCTCTTATAGGGATTAAATTTTTTAGCACCAAAAAATAGGAAAGATGGATTCTCAAAAGAAAGACAGCTGACAACAATATGTACATTCACACATAAACAGTCATACACAACACATTTTTTCTGAATTGTCCTCACTGGGCTCAGAATCCAGTAGATTGGACTTGGTCCTTTGAGGTCCTTTTGCTCCAGCAGTAACACCAAGACGGTCGTTTCTGGCCACAGAACATATGAGTCAGCACCTTGCTCTAAGTGTCTACAGACAGACCTTCCTTGCAAGAGAGGTGTTGCAAACCACTGGTGAGCAGAGGTCAGACAACTTGGAACCAGCATGCAAAAGTCAAGGGTTTCAATAGCCTTTGCCAAATTCCTCAAGACACACATACAGCCAGGTACAGTTTCTACTTCATATGAGACAAAACTAAGACATGATATTAAAGTGCTGAAGAGATAAAAAATGTTTTTAAAAATATTTTTATTTCTTTACAAGCAGAGAGAGAAGAGAGAGGCAGACAGAGAGAGTGGGTGCACCAGAGTCCCCAGTCACTGCAAACAAATTCCAGACACATGCACCCCTTTTTGCATTTGGCTTTGTGTGGGTACTGGGGAATTAAACCCAGGTCATTAGGCTTTGCAGGCAAGAGCCTTAACTGGTGAGCTGTTCCTCCAGCCCTGAAAGTGTTATTTTTTTCTTTTAAAAAATTTTTATTGATATCTTTATTATCCAAAAGTAGATACATTGTATGAGCAAATATTGTGTTGGTATCCCCATTTTCCTCCTCCCTGTCCCTAATCCACTGGGTATCCTCCTTGGTGGGCATACTGGATCTATCTATGGGGTAGGAGGTTATGGATAGCACAGGAGGCAGCCAGATTCCCCCCCACACCCTTTGTGTATTGTTACTAAGAGGGGCCATGTCTCTGGATATTCTCCCCCACCATGGCTCTTACATTCTTTTCACCCCCTCTTCCACTCAGTTCCCTGAGTCATGGTAGATGAGTTTTAAATCTGCTTTATTGTTGAGATCTTAAGGGTCTCTGTACTTCTGCTTTGGGTTATGTTGGAAATCGGTGCCTGTCTCGCTGACTTATCCTGGGTTGACAGATTGGCTGTGGTTATAGGTCTCTTTCTTGCCCCTCCCCTCTCTCAAGGGTTTCATTTGGGGCCTACACAATAGGCCTGGGGTGCCTCAAGTCTTGCCGGGATGTCAGCCATCTACCTGTGGCTCATTGGTGGAGTTGGAATGACCACGGCTCTCTGACTGCCTTCTGAAAAATACAAACAGACTCTTCATCAGAAAGTGAGATCAGTATAGGTTAAATGAGATACATATTTCTAATTTGGCAAAATTCTATTGAGATTAGCCTCTCTGTAGTTCTCTGGTAATGAGAATTTCTCCTTGGACCCCAGTTTTTGGTTCCCATAGGATTTTGCCCTGACTCCCAATTCCATTTAAGGGTTCCTTGTCACTGAGTGGATTTCTTGGCCAATTTGAAAGATGTTGATTACCAACCCCCCCAGGTTTTGGCACCTCTATTGCCTAAGTGATCACTTCTTGGCTCGATGATCTCTCCCAGAAGGCAGTATGTTCAGCCTTCTCATGGCAACAGTCTGCATTTTATATCAGAGGTCTCTGCTTTCTCCAAATATCATTGACCAATTTCCCCTGGCAGCTTATGTAGTGCCTTCCAGCACTGCACTTGCTACCATCTGGGGGCTGGTTGCCCCATTCTGGATCTCACAGGGTCTCTCGGTGTTGTTCGATGACTTTCTGTGGTTTCTTCAGCAATAGGATCTTACCTTTGGCCCAGGGTGGGTATTCAAGAGCTTTGACAGAATCCTGTCTTGCTTTAGGGAGCTTGTGGGTCTCTTTGATCAACAGCTTAGTATGGGAAGGAACCAATCGCCTGGTAAGAGGGCCCATGAGTAGAAGGGGAGGAAGCCTAACCCCATGAAAAATTGATCAGACCTGAAAGTGTTTTTTTTTTAAATATGGGTCCAAAGTTCAAAGACTTGAGGGCAATCTGTCTGACCTCCATTCATTCCTACCCAAGATAACAGGGCAAGCAGAGGAATTATAAATGCAACAACAGGCAGCAAAAATGACATTAATGCCTTTCATGGTTATTGCTGTGATCTCTAAATCAATTTGTATGCATGTGTGTATATTTGTATGCATGTGTACATGCATGTCTGTGCATGTGTGTACATGCTCTCATGCAGGTGCATGTATGTGTGTATTTGTGTGGAGGTCAGAGGACAACCTGGGGTGCCATTTCTCAAGAATGCCTCCCACCATTTTTGAGACAGGGTCTCCCATTTCCCTGGAGCTTGAAAATTAGGATAGACTGGCTGGCCAACATGTCCCGGGTGTATTCTTGTCTCTATCTCCCCTGTGCTGCATTATAGGCATGTACCACCATGCCTGGCATTTTTACATGGGTTCTGGGGATCAAACTTAGATTCTCATTTTTTTTTTT
>PVHP010031978.1:0-20648 GCA_004024765.1 Zapus hudsonius | reverse complement strand
CCCCTCCCTCCCTCCCTCCCCCCCCCTCTCTCTGCTCGCAAATAAAATAAAGAATACCTCCTTGTGGACTGGGAGATGAAGTTCCATAGTAGAGCACTTGTCTTGCACAGGAAAGGCCCTGAACTGAATTCTCAGCACCTCAAAAATAATTATTTTTGTTTGTTTGAAGTAAGGCCTCACTCTAGCCCAGGTTGACGTGGCACTCACTCTGTAGTCCCAGGCTGTTCTCGAACTCACAGCGATCCTCCTACCTCTACCTGCTGGGATTAAAGGTGTGTGCCACCACTGCTGGCTAATAAGGATTCTTGAAGTGACGGTAACACTTACCACATGGAACCCACAGAGGTGGTAAGACTGTATAGAACTTAACACACGGGCACACATACATGAACAAGCAAACCTCAGTTTACCTGAATATGATCTGTGGACTGAACCAGTATCTGTATCCACTGGGGGAAGATAAGCAAAGTGTGTAAGGGAGCGCTCTGTATTATTAGGGATACATACACAGCTACAATTACCTTTAAAAAAAACTTAAAATTTTTATTTCATTTGTGAGAGAGGCAGACAGAGCGCGTACAGGCACAGCCATCAGTTTTCTGCCACTACAAACAAACTCCAGATGCATGCACCACTTAGTGCATCTGGCTTTATGTGGGCACTGGGGAATCGAACCTAGGTTGGCTGACTTTTCAAACAAGTGCCTTTAACTGCTGAGCCATCTCTCCAGACTTCCCACCCCACCCCCAGGGGAAAAAAAAAACTTTTTGACCTCCAGATACTACCAAAGGATATTCCAATGTCCCCTATGGGAAAAATTGTCCCTCGTTTGCTCAGGAGGTTGTGGCAAGGAGGCTCTTGAATTTAAGGTGCCCAGCATGGTATATACATAGCAAGACTTTGTCAAGAAACTTTAAAAGGAAGGGAAGAAAGGAAGAACAAAAGATAGGGAAGGAAGGGGAAGGAACGAGGAAGAAAAGGGGAAGGAAACGTGGGCAGGGGGTAGGACAGGACTTTGGGGTCATGCCCTTGGAATTTTGAGGACTGCTGTGTCCCACTGTCTGGTGAGGAATATTGTATTTATGTGGAAAACACTTCTGCACATCCCAGCTGTCAGTGTGCCAGGCAGGAAATGGAAGAACGTGGAGGCCAGGCCTCAACCACAGCTCCAAAGGAGCAAAGAACACTCCGAGTGGCTGGGCCATTGTCCTCACAATTCTTACTGCCCCTTCCCCATATTTTATGCTTCTTTATCAAGCAGCTGGATGGGTTTGGGAAACAACAGCTGAATGGAAGTGGTTGCCTGTTAAAGGAAAGATAAGAGCCAGGAGTAACACGCAGGAGTGGGTAAACCAAGGTCCAGTTGGAATGCAGACTTTAAACTATCTCACCAAGATGGCAGGGCACATGGAGTCAGAATGTTACTTACCACCAGGATACTCTGAATCTCTATAAACTGAAGATGGGTGAAACGACACCGTGCCAACCTCAGAAGAGTACTTTACCAGTGTGTTGTCATCCCCATCATTTTCAAGGAAGCAGCAGCACCGTGGAGATGACCCTTAGCGTGATGGAGGCAGTCAAAACAAATGGCCACACCTGGGCATACAAACCACGCCACATCTCCAAACTGTCTCACCAGCAAGAAAACAAGGATAAAAAGCAGCTTTGCCAAGGAATGTTTTCCTATCTTGATTTTCAAAATAGTTGGGAAACCTATGAGGCTGAGAGATGTTTATCCTCTTATAGGTGTTTTTGTTATTGTTGTTGTTTGGGGGGTTGGGGAGGTGTTTTTTTGTTTGTTAGTTTTTGAAATAGTGTCTCATTGCAGCCCAGGCTGACCTGGAATCTGGAATTCATTCTGTAGTCCCAGACTGGCCTTGAACTCATGGCGATCCTCCTACCTCTGCCTCCTGAGTGCTGGGATTAAAGGAAAGGCCTGTGCCTGGCAGGTTTTTGTAATTATTTAAAATTTGTGTGTGTGACTGTGTGTACATGCACACCAGTGCCTCTGCCTCTTGCTGCTGCAAGTGAATACCAGACACTTGTGCCAGTTTTATGGAGTGGCTTGGGAATTGATCCCAGGCTGGCAGACTTTGCAAGCAAATACCTTTAAGCACAGAGCCATCTTTCCAGATCCCTTACAGTTTTTGAGAAATATACATTTCCCAAAACTTGCCAATGTGTCCATTAGAAATGTCAATATCCAAAAGGATTTGGTGGTGATCAGTATATGGGCACAGGCTTCTTCCCCAAGGACTTCTCCAAGACCTTAGTAATGAATTTCCAGTGAGGATATGGGATGCAGGGAGTGCCACATTTATTTAATAACAGAATCCCTTTTCCATAAACATCTGACTGGGGACTCATGATACCCTCTGGGAATCCACCTTAACTCTGACTCAGTATGGGCACATGAACCAGCGTGAAAGGGAAATAAGAACACTTTAACACTGGGTGGATGGCTGGCAAGTTGCTGGGCATAGAAAAAAGAAAAACCAGTTTATACCCAAGGTCCTGCAGAGCAGCACAATTCGCAAGCCACCCTAATACCTGCCCCTCCGAACCCAGCCATGCAACCTCACACTCCAGTCACATACAGCAAATCTACACTTTTATTTTTTCTTTTTGTTCTAAAATGTGCTTTTTCCTCAATGAAGTTTAAAATCAGTCCAGGACCTCCATCTTCCCTTATAAAAACAAAACAAAACACACACACATACACACATGCCACCCTCGAACCAGGTGAAAATCCCCGGCGATTAGTCTATAACAAATATTGACACGAGGGGAGAAAAAGCATGTTGAAATGTATTAGAATCAACCTGTACAAAAAAATTAAAATATAACCTGAAACTGTTCAAGTTCAGAAAGTCAAGTCCTTTTCTCTGGCCAGGAGTATGGTGTCATCAAAAGGCTTTGTGTCACCAGCCAAGGAGGGGTGAGAAGGAAGAGACAGAGCAGCAACAATCCTTCACCAGACTGAAGGGCCTTGGCCCCTCCATCCCCATCGTAGGGGCAGCCAAGAGGCTGGAAAGATCTTGGGAAAACAAATTTGGGTGGACAGCCCCAGCAGACAGCTGGGCCTACAATGTCAAGCAGAGGCTGAGCAGTCAGATGACAAGAAGAGTGACCAGCAGAGGACACCAAGCTGGACAAAACAACTTCTGTCACCCAGTAGACCCCCCAGTCCCCTCCATCTGTGCTCAGACACCAGAGGTTAGTCAGCCCAGTGCTCCCAACTTGATGAGAGACCCGAGCTGGGCTCCAGAGGCTGAAACCCGCAGGTTTAGTAAACATAGCCTAGCATCACATCCCTCCATGGCCAATGGGGTAAGGCAGGAGAGGGGAACAAAGCATGTGGCACCCTGGCTAGAGATGCCTGCACCATTGTGGGTACTGTGATACGGGGGTCTGGAGAAGGCAGGCCCCCTCCTTGCTCAGAGGAGCCTTCTCCACAGTCATCCCTGGGGGCTGGGTAACACTGCCTCCAGCTTAGGACCAGCCTGACAAAGTGACATGGAGCAAAAGAACAAGTGGGAGGGAGACAAGCCCACACAGAGACGAGAACCTCCTGAAGCTGGGCAGTGTCGGACCCTGTTAGGATGGCATCCATGGAGCCCCTGAGTCTGAAGGGAACAACTAGGAAAGGAAGGAGGCAGAGGAGAGCCATTTTTCTGGAATGGTACCAATGGGTGGGTGAGGAGATGGGCAGGTCTGGAACTCACTGCAAGATAGAGAGGGGAGGAAATAGGCCCTTGGTATCCCCTCCCCTCTGACCCAGGCCTGGTGAGTGCCAGCTGCCCCAGCCGGCCCTAGTGGCGGCTGGAGACCAGACCTTTCACTTTGGACATCTTCTTGGTGGGTTGCCTCTGCTCAGCATGAGGGGGGCACTCCCGTTCTGCCAGCTGCTGCTCCATTTCCTGAGCCGAAGAGGATGCAGTGGCTTTGAGAGTCTTCTTGATGTTGGTAACCTGAAAGGAGAAAAAGAACTGATGTGCTCATCTTAGAAGCACTTTCATGAAACTCACCAAAACCTGTTCTCACTATAGCGAGGGCCCCCACACAGAAGCAGCCCAAATCTTCTGCAAGAAAATTAGAGATGATCTTCAGGAACCAAAGAAGAAACAAATAGGGACTGCTCCTGAAAGACATGTGGCAATGAGCTCAACAAAAATGTGGAACCAGGCTGGAGAGGTGCTCAGTGGTTAAAACAGCAGTTATAAGTGCTTGCTTACAAAGTCCATCATCTTGGGTTTGATTCCTAAGTACCCTCGGAGAGCCAGATGCACAAAGTGGCACATGCATCTGGAGTTCATGTGCAGTGGCAAGAGGCCCTGGCATGCCCATTTGCTCTTTCTCTCACTCTCTGCTTACAAATAAATAAGTAAAAATAAAAAATAAAGAGATGTCATTTCTTATACACCACGATTTCATAAAATAGCATTCCAAGGTTTCTCTGGTTTGGTGTGCTCCCTATCCTGTCCCTAAGCATTAAGAGGTCTCTCTGCATGCCAGTTGCCTCTGACTTCCAAGGTGAGAAAAGATCCTGAAACTGAGCGATACGGAGGGGAGGGGCTTTGAGGCTCCTCCAAAAATTGATAAAATTTTAATCAAGCAAGATATTAGAGAGCTAACAAGTTGTTACTGCGTGCCAGGGAGAAAACTTGTCAATGCAATGACAGGTGGGAAGTGATAGAATTCACAGGTCGGGGTGGTGAGCTAGTTCAGAGCAGAAGAAATGAAAAGGCTGACTAAGTCAAGAAAAGGAAATTTTATTACTTAATCATGTGTCATGATGTGTATTTTTACATTAAAACATTCATGTAAAAGAGAAAGAGAGAGAAAGAAAACTAACAGATAATCCTGGCTTAGTAATACAGCACTTGCCTGGTTTGGCAAAGTTCTGGAATTGATCCCCAACAGCAACAAAAAAGTAAAAGTTTTCATTATAAGACTTGTATTCCCAGGCTGGAGAGATGGCTCAGCGGGTAAGGCACTTGCCTCCAGTGCCTAAGGCCCTGGGTTCAATTCCCCAGGACCCACATAAGCCAGACCCACAAGGTAGTGGCCTTGGTGCTCTCTCTCTCTCTCTCTCTCTCTCTCTCTCTCTCTCTCTCTCTCTCTCCTTAAAAATGAATAAATAAAATATTTATTAAAAAAAAAGACTTGTATTCCCAAAACTATTACTTTTCTAAACAAATTATTATTTTTCTCATTTAATAAAACTGCTTTATTTAAAATTTAAAAATAGCCAGGTATGGTGGCACACGTCTTTAATCCCAGCACTGGGGAGGCAGAGGCAGAGGCAGGAAGATAACCATGAGTTTGAGGGCACCCTGAGATTACATAGTGAATGCCAGGTTAACCTGATAGTTGACCCTACCTTGGTAGCAAGACCCTACCTTAACCAGAGAATAAAAATAAAAATTAAAAAATTAAATTAGCTAGATGTAGTGGTAACATCTGTAATCCCAGTACTTAAAAGTACTTGAAGAGGGCTAAACTGGAGAGATGGCTCAGTGGTTAAGACACCTGCCTGCAAAGCCTAACAACCTGGGTTCAATTCCCTAGTACCCACTTGAAGCCAGATACACAAAGTGGCACATGCAGGTCCTTTGCAGTGGCTGGAGTCCCTGGCATGCCCATTCTCTATCTGTCTTCTATCTCTCTCTCTCTGCTTGCAAATAAATAAAAATATTTTTTTAAGTACTTGAAGGGGAAGATTGTGAATTTGAGGTCAACCTAAGCTAAAGGGAGTTCCACTCTGTGGGCAACACAGCCATGTCTAAAAAGAAACTAACTTTCAGGCTGGGAGATGGTTAAAGGTACATGCTTGCTTGACAGCCTGGATTTAATTTCCCAGTACCCATGGAAAGCCAGATGCACAAAGTGGCCCATGTGTCTAGAGTTCCTTTACAGTGGTAGGAGGCTCTGGTACACCCATTCTCTCTCTCTCTCTCTCTCTCTCTCTCTCTCTCTCTCTCTCTCTCTCTCTCTCTCTCTCTCTCTCTCAAATAAATTTAAAAAGAAAAAAGTTTTAGTGACCACATCTTGGCTAGTAAAGCCCATTTAACCTCAAATTAGCTGTGTATTTTTTTTAACTTTTATTTATTCATATTCACAAAGAAGGAAAGAGAGATAATGGGTGTGGCAGGGACTCTTGCCACTGCAAACTCCAGATACATGTGCCACTTTGTGCATCTGGCTTTACATGGGTCCTGGGCAGTCAGGCTTACAAGCAAGCACTTTTAACCACTAATCCATCTCTCCAGCCCCTATTTTTAAATTAACTTAGTGTGTGTGTGTGTGTGTGTGTGTGTGTGTGTGTGTGTGTGTGTGTGTATGTGTGTACGCACCCGCATCTGTGCAGCTGCACGTGCCACTTTGCATCTGGCTTTATGTGAATATTAAAGAACTGAAGCCAGGCCAGCAGGCTTTGGAAGCAAGTGCCTTTAAACACTGAGCCATCTCACCAGCCCAATCTGTGTAATAATTTAAAATTAAACAATCAGTACTATAGTTTACTATATTGATACATTATTTTAGATTTACTCACACAGCTAGGTGAACAAGGAAAAAGCAAGCAATCAGTATCAGAGGAGAGGCTCTATTTTCAAGCTCTTACACCTATTTCTGTAGCACAATCATTACAGCCTGTCAGAAACTAGCTTTTCTTTGTTTTCACAGTGGTCTATGTGAGTGATCATCTATGACCAAGAGCAAACCCTACCTGTAGCACATTCACCCAGGCAATGTTTCCTTGTGGGCCTCCCAGCAATTGCCCTTGGTGCTCTGCTGCTTGATTCATTGACTGTATAAACAGTTGTTCTCAAAACTTCCAATGCCTATCCTTACACATGAGCTCACGGGTTTTGCAAAGGTCTCAGGAGGGCCAGAGCATCCGTTCATGGACGAGCATATTTAGCTTCTGCTTGCTGTCCACACTGTTGCTCTCCACCATAATGCTGCCCTCCTCCCATCTCACAGTAAAGCAATTTAAAAGCCTTTGGTTCAGGATTCGATCAAATACGTATGAGCAAAAAAGCATACATACACATAAATACCCTCCCTCTTTGTTCAAACACCTGTTTCCTTCCTCAAGCCGTTGCTTCTTATACCAACTACCCTCTTAATAAGCCACTATTTTAATTACTCAGTGTCCCTGATATGCAAGAGACAGAGAGGAGAAACATCCCTTAACACAAAGAAGCACTGACTTCACCTCTGCCTTGGTCTTCCAGAACTCTTCGATTCCAGCCTGGGCAAAAGACACCCAGCCCCAGCCAGAGACTGGAGCTCCTCTTTCATACAACCTGCCCTGACCATGTCCAGCCCACAATGACCTGCCTCCCCTCAATCTGCACTTGCTGAGCAGAGGCTCTTAGATCACTGGGTCTGCCACTGGGCCTCACTCACATTTCAGTACACAGGTTTCCTGCCTCAGGTCCTCTATAGGGATTATTGAAAGCAAATGCAAACACCAAGAAGAGAAGCTTCTTGGGTGAGTGGCTACTATGCACAAAAAATAGAGCCTTTCTCCACCACAAAACTCGGCTGAACTGCTAGTATTTTAAACATACAGACTTCACAGAATGGATTGCCAAGACAATGCCTCTCAGGCTAAAGGGAATATTAAGAGTTGTAGCAGACAGTAAGGGGTTTATTTAAGCTTACAGAACCAGGGGAAGTGCCATTAATGAAAGAAGCAGCTAGTTCCTTTTCACAGATCCAAGCAGAAAGAAAAACCAACAGCCAGCAAACACGAAAAAGCAGCAAGCTTGAGCCCACCTTTGGGCTGGACCCCAGGTTCCACCTCCCAGTGATACCCCCTCCAGCCAAGCAGCTAGAGACCCAAGTTGCAAATTTAATTTTAATAAAACTCCTGAGTCTATGGGGCCATACACTGAAACTACCACAAGAGTCAACTAACTTCTACCAGAAGCTGGCCAGGTCTGAGTATGGATAGCTCCTCTGATTCCAGAGAGGGCCAGTTAAATCTATGTTGACCCTGTCAATTCTGAGACATCCAATTTTCATTCCATAGAGCCCCCTTCAACCAACAACAAATACCCCCTTAAACTTGTTTTCTTTGGCCTAAATCTGACCAGGTTCCTTCTGATTTTTCTCCTCAAGGGACAAAGGTCATCCCTGTCCCATCAAACCCCAGGTGACCTAGAATTTATAGAGCTTTTCAAAATGTAAGCCTCAGCAGTTTTCCAGTGAACCTGGAGTAAGACATGGTGACCCATGCCTTTAATTCCAGCACTTGGAAGGCAGAGGTAGGAGGATCACAGTAAGCTTGAGGCCAGCCTGAAACTACATAGTGAATTCCAGGTCAGCCTGGGCTACAGTGAGACCCTACCTTAAATCTCAGGCAAGGGCTGGGGAGATGGCTCAGCGGATAAGAGCACTTGCTGAGCAAGCATAAGGGGCCTAAGAGGGCCTTGTTCATTCTCAGTTTGATTCCCTAGCACTCATATAAGCAGCTGGCCATAGCCACACACACCTCAGTCCTGTGGGGAGCAGAGAATCGCTGGGGCTCACTGGTCAGGTTCCAAGAAACTCTACACAAGCCACCATATTTGTGGTCTGTATTACGTATTTACATAAATTTGGTCAAAGGATTGAAACTATCTCAGTGAGTCTCTGTCTCAAAGAAACATCAGATGAATGATAGAGGCAGATACCCTACATTCTCTTCTGGACACCACTTACACATCTGCATGCACATGTGCATACACCACCATACACACCACACACACTATACACACATGCAAAGAAAAAAGAAGAGCTTCCCAGGGCAGGAAGAACAAACAGGCATTAGAATGGTACCCTGATGCACTCTGGAGGCTGAAGGAGGAGGATGGAAAGTTGGAGGCCAGCCTCTAACAAAAACAAAAACAGAGTAGGGGCTGCTTGCTTGCAAAGCCTGTCAGCACAGGTTCAATTCCCCAGCCACTCATGTAAAGTCAGACATTCACTTGCAGTGGCAAGAGACCCTGGCATACTCACATATACATATATATGCAAATAAACAATTTTTTGTTTGTTTTCTCAAAGCAGAGTCTCACTCTAGTCCAGACTGACTTGAAACTCACTCTGTAGCCTCAGGCTGGCCTTGAACTTACAGTGATCCTCCTACCTCAGCCTCCCTAGTAGTAAGACTAAAGGCATGCATCACCATGCACAGCACAAATAAGTAATTTTTTTAAAGAGGCAAATAAAAAAAAGAGCCCACAATTAGAAAAATTCTACAAAGAAAAATAAGTGAGAGATAGAGAAGGATATTCAAAGAGAGCTCCAGAAGGCACACTTTTAGCACACTGTAACAATTAGCAAGCCTCAATATCTGTCACCACTTTAATCCCTGAGGGATTTCTTTTCTTTTTTTTTTTCTTTTCTTTTTTTTTTTTTGGTTTTTCGAGGTAGGGTCTCCTTCTAGTCCAGACTGACCTGGAATTCACTATGTAGTCTCAGGGTGGCCTTGAACTCACGGAGATCCTCCTACCTCTGCCTCCTGAGTGCCGGGATTAAAGGTGTGCACCACCATGCCCCGGCTCCCTGAGGGATTTTCTACATAATAAAAAATAGAGCTCACTTTAGCTTTATTAGCTATGTGAATATAGCATAGCCTATTTTGTAAATGTATAACAATAGCTATATATTAACATTCCACAGAACACCAGCCAGGGAAAATTCGACTATAAAGAAAAATAGATTCCAAAATCAATGTAAATGAATAGGGGTTCCTGAGGCTCAGACTGATCACTCCTTTCCCTCCAGGCACTGCTCAGAGACAGGGAAAGGCTCCTAACACTACTGGCTCTGTCTCCCCCAGGTGTGCTGCCTGGGATTACACCTAAATAATGTTATTTCTATAGAAAGCTGAAATGAAAGAGCAATCTCAGCAGTCAGTGATAGGGCTGACTTCACTCAGAAGAAAGTCTCAGAAGGCACAACTCAGCAGAAAGTTGTTAGAAGATTTGGAAAGAAAGCATCAAGTTTCCCCTTCTGAGAATAGTAATGTAACTTAAGGACAAGAGAAAAGAAGGTCATCAACTCAGTTGAAAAAAATGTCTACAAAAGTCAGGCCAGGTGTAACAGAAGCAAAAACATGTACAGGACACCACAGAATTACCTTAATTCTTTGCAGAGCTATTTTCTAGTCAAGAGAATAAATATGTGTTGAGCACCTTGGATGCCTCAAGCAGGGAGTGATCAGCACCTACACTTGGTACCAAAACCATGAACTTGCTGAATTTAAAATGACAAGGTGGCCAGGCGTGGTGGTGCATGCCTTTAATCCCAGCACTCGGAAGGCAGAGGTAAGAGGATCATCACTGTGAGTTCAAGGACACCCTGAGACTACATAGTGAATTCCAGGTCAGTCTGGGCTAGAGTGAGACCCTACCTCGAAAAAAAAAAAACCAAAATAAATAAATTAAATAAAATAAAATGACAAGGTGGGGCTGGAAAGATTGCTCAGTGGTTAAGGCACTTACCTGCAAAGCCTAACAACCTGGCTTCGATTCCCCAGTACCCACATAAAGCCAGATGCACAAGTGGCGCATGCATCTGGAGTTTGTTTGCAGTGGCTAGAAGCTCTGACATGCCCATTCCCCCCTCTGTGTGTGTGTGTGTGTGTGTGTGTGTGTGTGTGTGTGTGTGTTTCTTCTCTCTGTCGCTGTTCGCAAATGAAATAAACTATATATAAAAAAAAAAAAAACAAGATGGCTGGAGAGATGGTGCAGCAGTTAAGGCAACTTGCCTGCAAAGCCTCCTGATCCAGGTTCAATTCCCCAGTACCCACATAAAGCCAGATGTAAGAAGTGGCACAAATATTTGGAGTTCATTTACAGTGGCTAGAGACCCTGATGTGCCAATATTCATTCATTCATATTCTCGATCTCTCTGCTTACAAATAAAAATATTTTTTTTTAAAATAAAGAAAAGAATCCAACTGTCCAGGGACAGGGAAGAGGGAAATAGGGGAATGGGAGACATCAACACGTTAATCCCTTATTAAGTGTATCTAAGTATGGATAATAAAAAAAATTTTTTTAATAAAATAAAAAATAAAGAAAAGAAACTAGGCATTGTGGCACACACCTTGAATCCCAACACCTGGGAGGCAGAGGTAGGAGGATCACCGTAAATAAAAGGCCAGCCTGGGACTAGAGTGAGTTCCTGGTTACTCTGGGCTAAAGTGAGACCCTACCTCAAAAAAAACTTTTAAAAAAAGAAAGAAAGAAAAAGAGCTGGAGAGATGGCTCAGTGGTGAAAGGAACTTGCTTGCAAAGCCTGACAGCCCGGGTTCAATTCCCCAGTACCTACATAAAGACAGATGCAAAAAGTGGCCCATGCGTATGGAGGGTTCATCTGCAGTGGCAAGAGGGCCTGGCACACCCAATTCTCTCCTTCCCTCTCCCTCTCTCAAATAAATAAAAATATTTTTTAAAAATGAAAGAAACTGCCGGGCATGGTGGCGCACGCCTTTAATTCCAGCACTCGGGAGGCAGAGGTAGGAGGATTGCCGTGAGTTCAAGGCCACCCTGAGACTACGTAGTGAATTCCAGGTCAGCATGGATGGACTAGAGCGAGACCCTACCTCAAGAAAGAAAGAAACTGAAACAGTTCAAAATTCTTTAACTTATAGCACTCATTCATCTTCATTAATGACCATGATGTCAGCAACTGCTCAGCTCAAGAGAGCCAGCAGTGATTAGGCTCCAGGATGCTGTGCTGGGAATCAAATCCCAGGGCCTTCAACATGCTAAATAAGCACTCTACTGCTGAGCTACACCTTCTACCCATTTTTTTTTTTTTTGTTGTTGTTGTTCTGGGTTTTTTTTTGGTTTTTGGGGGGGTAGGATCTCACTCTGTAGTCTCAGGGTGTCCTTAAACTCACAGCGATCTGCGATCTACCTACCAAGGGCTGGGATTAAAGACATGCGCCACCACGCCCAGTCTCCTTCTACCCTTTTTTTTTGTTGTTGTTGTTGTTTTGGGGTTTTTTTGTTTTCGAGGTAGGGTCTCACTAGCTCAGGCTGACCTGGAATTCACTATGTAGTCTCAGAGTGGCCTCGAACTCAGGGCAATCCTCCTACCTCTGCCTCCCAAGTGCTGGGATTAAAGGTGTGCGCCACCACATCCTTTCTACCCATTTTTAAGACCCATTCCCAAACATTTTCTTTTGCTCGACTTCTGCAGTCCAAGCCTGCTCACCATCTGCTGGTCAAAATCCTAGAGGGAGACAGAAAGTATCAAGAGCATGAATGTCCCCACTAATCCCCACATCCTAGTATTAAATCCAGTTTGGAGGACTATTTCATCATCCACACCAAGAACCATGACAAAATGAAAACACTACTATATTTAGGCACACCCTGGAGAGAGAAGCAGATGTTCCCTTCCTCCTTACCTCTGCTTCCACCTGCTGCTGAGTCCGGTGGTGGTTTTCTTTGTACTGGTTGGCTCTCAAAACCTGCTGCTCGATGCCCAGAAGAACAGCTTCACAGCCATCACACCTGCAACAGAGAAACCCATCCCTGAGCAGCCAAGAAGCCAGGAACTTTCTTCCAGCCTCAGGAATATCCCCCTGAAAGACCTCCAATCACCTTAAGAGACTTCCTTTAGCTCCCCTTCTGCCAAGGCCCCTACCTTCATTCCAAGCAAACTTATCAAAATATGTAACACAAGTCACAAATATGGTGGTTAATAGATAGTTTCTTGGAACACAGCTCCAATTTCCAACCTTTACAGATCATGGCTTTATAGACTGTAAGACAGAAGGAGAAGGACAGACTCTGCAAGTAACACTGATTAATCCTTTTCCTGAACAGAAAAAAAGTATTTCCTAAAAGCATCCTAACCAGGTGTGGTGGCCACATGCCTTTAATTCCAGCACTCAGGAGGCTGAAGCAGAAAGACTGCTGTGAGTTCAAGACCAGCTGGGGGGTATAAAATGAGTTCCAGGTAAGGCCTGGGCTAGAGTGAGACCCTACCTTAAAAAAAAAAAAAAAAAGGCCGGTGAGATGGCTTGGCAGTTGGAGGCACTTACTTGCAAAGAATGTCAGCCCAGGTTCAATTCCCTAGTACCCACATGGAGCTGGATGTACAGGGCGATGCATGCAAATAGAGTTCATTTACAACAGCAGGAGGCCCTAGCTTCCTCATTCTCATTCTGTCTCTCCCCACAAATATATATATAAATATATATATATATATATATATATTTTTTTTTTTTTTTTAAACAATAAAAAACAAAAAAGCCAGGAATGATGGTGCAGGCCTCTAGTGCCAGGACTCAATAGGCAGAGGTAAGAGGATTGCTGAGAGTTTGAGGCTAGCCTAGGGCCCCTAGAGTGAAGTCCTGGTCATCCTGGGCTAGAGACCTCGAAAAACCAAAAAATAAAAAAAAAAATTTTAAAAAAGGAAAAAAATAATTAAAATAAAACAAGACTGAGAAGGATAACCATTAAATTACTATATTTATTCAGAAGTCAGGAGGGGGTAGGGAGAGTCATGGACCAAGGAATGGGGACTAGATGCACCCACGAGGTCTAAGGGCCTATGTAAAAATTCATGGGCCTATGGAAAACAAAAATATCCTTTCCTAGCTGCCAGGGTGGGAAAGACAAAACCTTACCAGTGGTGAAAACCTCAGAGATGAACAGGCCAGGAGGCAGAAAAGAGGAAACCCCCACCAAAAGCCTTGTGAGCAGCCAGGCTTTTTGAGTCTGGGGCTGAATCCAGAAGAATACAGCACACCTGGGTGCAGCATCTGGAAGGGGCTGGGCTTGAACTTCACATGCACCAGTAGTATATTTGGCTTTACAAGCTCTGAATCACTTAACTCCTTAATGAGCCCCATAGAATGTGCAACATGTCTTGCAAGTATCAAATTCCATTAAAATGAGAATATACCCAAATATCCCAGTCTTTTTACCTTTTTTTTTTTTTTTTTTACTTTTTATTTCATTTATTTTTAGTTTTTTTGAGACACAGTCATGCTATGTAGCCCCAGCTAGCCTTGAATTCACAATCTTCTGGGTTCAGTCTCCCAAGTGCTGGGATAACTTGCAGCATGTGATACCATACTTGGCTGCCAAATTCATTTTTGGTTTGTTTGTTTGTTTTTTGAGGTAGGGTCTTGCTCTAGCCCAGGCTGACCTGGAATTTACTATGTAGTTTCAAGCTGGCCTCGAATTCATGGTGATCCTCCTAAATTGGCCTTCCCAGTGCTAGGATTAAAGGTGTGCACTACCATGCTGGGCCCCACCTTGTAACCACTGTTAAGTAGCCCCAAGATGAATCTAAGATTTAATTTACAAACCAGGTACTAGGCCTGATATAATTTCTGATGCCACACAGCTATAAACACAAATGTAGCCCACAATCTTACCCACTCTCCAAAGTGCCCAAGCTACCCAACAGCCTTGAGGCCTTCCCCAAATCCTCAGATGACTTCTAGAGATCACATTTTTATAAGGAGGCACAAAGGGCATACTAGCCATCCCCCTATTTTTCCAGCCTCACCATTCATGCAAGGTCTTGACAATATTATTGATATCCTTCTTTCTGATGTCACGGCCAATGCAGAAATCCACTTCTAGCAGCTGGTTTCGCTGGTCCAGCTTGCCCTGGATGATGTCAGTGTAGACAGCCTCAATGATGAGGTCTTCTAGTTCTCGGAGATTCCTCATCTCCAGATCCTTCAGCAGCACAGAGTAGGGGATACACTGCAGATAACATCATGTGACAGTTATAAACACCACCTGGTAAGCATTAATGAAGTTACAAGTACGCTGGGTATGTTAGCACATGTCCTCGATCCCAGTACTCAAGAAGCTGAGATATGAGGATTGAAGTGGGTCAAGACCAACCTAAGCTAGAGTGAGACCTTGCTTCAAAACAACAACAACAAAAAATTCAGGGATGAAGAGATGGCTCAGCAGTTAAGGCACTTGCCTGCAAAGCCTAACAACCCAGGTTCCATTCCCCAGTACCCACATAAAGCCAGATGTATAGAGGATCATGCATCTGGAGTTTGTTTGCAGTGGTTGAGAGGCCTCAGAGCACCCATTTTCTCTGTCTCTCTTTTCTCTATCTTTTGTTTTGTTTGTTTATTTGTTTGTTTGTTTGTTTTGAGGTAGGGTCTCACTCTAGCCCAGACTGACCTGGGATTCACTATGTAGTCTCAAGGTGGCCTTGAACTCACAGCAATCCTCCTACCTCTGCCTCCCGAGTGCTGGAATTAAAGGCGTGCGCCACCATGCCCGGCTCTCTTTTCTCTATCTTTCTCTGCTTGCCAATAAATGAACAAATAAATAACTTCAGGTATTATTTACATACGAATAGCTATCTCTGTGTTTAAGCAATACAGTAGTAATCATTAATATCTAAGGCAATAGGAGATAGGTAAATGAACTATGGGACATGTGAGACCCGAAGAAGACCTTACAACAACCAAGAAGACCCCCTCCTAGTTCTCTTCAACATGGATTTCACCCAGCCCTGAGTTTCCACACTCTGACAGATCCTAAACTCCTTCCAAAAGAAAGGGAAATACAGAAAGACTCAGCGCATGCCGCGGCCACCTTCTAGACGTTTGCAGACTGCATATAATGCCTGATGATACCAAACCAACAAAAGATCCAGCCATCTGCTAGAGAGAACAGGTTGTTTGCCCAGTAGAGGGATAGGAAAATAGCCATCTTGCAGGCCCACCTATCTACCAACAGTGAACAGTGGAAATGGCCAGCTCACAGGTTATTCTGAAGCTTACACCTATTTTCTCAGATTCTTGCAGCCAATATGGAGCCTCTAACAATAGTCCTTTACTGGACATCACACTTTGCGTGACTCTAAGACAATAGGAGGTCTACATATGTTATACATCCAGAGCCATCAATATTAGTTGAAACATAAAATGGTCAAATCTTTAGACACAGACAAGAGGAAGCTGCACTCAGAGAAGAGAAACAAACAAGCATACCTAGAAGGGGCTTTCTTTGGCTTAACGCAATGCTCTCTAGGGGTAGTGGGTGGGCTTTATCACAGTTGACAAGTCCTTAGTTAGGAAAAGGAAAAGTTTAGGACCTCGTTTCCCAAGAAAATAGGGCTCCCTAAGCTGCAAGGATAGTATAGGATTAGAATGCTTGCCTAGCATGCATAATGCAGAGTTCTAGTCCCTGAGTTTGATATCTAGAACAAGGGAGAGCAGGAAGAGAAAAAAAAAAATTCCCATCTGAAAATACCATGCTGAAATCAGAAATTTATGATCAGGTCAAATAAAATTGTTTCAGTAATTGAAAAGAAAATCCAGGAATAAATATACAACTCTCAAACTCAATCACAGAGGGGAAATTCAAAAAGCAAACTTCAAAGGCATACTCTCACAAAAACTTAGACACAAGTAAGGAGTACGAAGAGACCCAAAGCCAATCAGTTAACTGAGACTGAGCCCTCTTTATTAATGGCTAAGAATAGCTAGCTATAAGGCTTCAATTGGGACAGGTATTATGTAATGGTCTAATGTTAGCATATGAAACAAAAAAATAAACAGGCAAAAACATGTAAAGTTACTGTATGAGGCAAAAATTCTAACTAATACTATTAACCCTGAAAATCCCAAAGAAAGGCAGAATATTCGACATCTACTTCTCTGTACTAGGGATTATGGCTCAGTGACAGAGGATTTGCCCAACATGCAAAAAGCCCAGGGTTCACTCCTCAGTATCACACAATAAGACCCTGCCTTCAAAAAAAATCTTCCTCTCAAAAAATCCAACAAACCAAGTTTTTCCTCTAGAGTGTGTGCAGTTCTCTGGCACTGAACAGTAGAAGTTGGTTTTTTTGGTTGTTTTGTTTTGTTTTTGTTTTTGTTTTTGTTTTTTCAAGCAGAGAGAGAGAGAAGAGAGCGAGAATGGGCACACCAGGGCCTCCAGCCACTGCATGTGCTACTTTGTACATCTGGCTCTACATGGGTGCTGGGAATCAAACTCAAGTTGTTGGGCTCTGCAGGCAAGTCTTAACCACTGAGCCATCTCTGTAGCCCTAGGAGAAGTTTTTAACTCATTGCAAGATTCCTTGCTGATCACATGTGATCCCAGCACTTGAGAGGTCAAGACAGGAGGATTCTGTGAGTTCAAGACCAACCTGTGCTACAGTGAGTTTGAGTTCAGCCTAGGTTACGTAGTTAGATTCTGTCTCTGGCTGAAGAGATTGTGTAGTAGTTCAATTCAGGTGTCCCCCATAAACTTCATGCGTTCTGGATGCTTTAATCCCACCTGATGGAAATTTGGGTATTGGAACCTTGTTGGAGGTGTGTTGCTGGGGGTGGGCTTATGGGGTTATAGCCAGCTTCTCCTTGCCAGTGTTTGGCACACCTTCCTGATGCTATTTGCAGTGCTGTGGGGGAGGTGATATCTGCCATCATTTTCCCTGCCATCATGGAGCTTCCCCTCAATTCTGTAAGCCAAAATAAGCCCATTCCTCCACAAGCTGCTTTTGGCTGGGTTCTTTTCTGCATATCAACGAGAAAACTGACTACAACAGATGGCTCAGTGGTTAAAGGCACTTATTTGTAGGATTATGTCTAAATGTAATAAAAAAAATTTTAAAGGATACTTTACTGTATGAAAAAGATGTGTTGTTAAGCAGCATTTAAATAGCAAATGTCCTTTAACATGGCAAAATGTTTACCCTTCAAGAAGCCCCACAACATGCTGGAACAGAAACCCACTGAGTCAACCAACCACTGCTAGGAATGCTTTTCCTGAATGAAATGAAGAGTAACTGTCTATGCCATTTTAATTGTTATCTTCTTCTCTTTTTTCCTCTGCCAAGTAAATTTCACACTTTTAGGATATGACTAGCTGGAAGTTCTCCCATTGATGGCAATGAGAAACTGAGTCAGGTTCAGAAGAAATCAGGAAGGGCTTGAGACTGTACCTTCATCCTCGACGCCAAACTCACGATGGTAAGATGTTTCAGCTTGTTCTGCTGAGCTGTGCTCAGTTCTGGCAGGCTTTCCTTGTTGGCTGCTCAGTCCCACCCACCACAAAAATCAAGACACAAAATAAAATTAGGATTTTTATGATAAGCCCATCAATCCCCCACCAAATCTACCATTAAATCACAGTCATTACACATTATTTACCCAGAACACATCCCAAGTGCCTCCTCTCTTTTCTGGAAGGTCATGTGCTTTTCCAAATAGGAAATAGCCTGTCTTTACACAAGGAGTTGAGTCTCCTAAAAAGCTATTATGAACAAACAAAATGGCCTGACAATTATCGTAATGGAATACTGATTATACCCTTGGTGGAGCTCATTAAGTTCAACAAATCTTTGCTGAGCATCTGCTATGTGTCTTAAAGGGAATTAAAGATGTGTAAGACTCTGGGCTGTCAGTGTTGCTACACCACACAATTCTAGGGGGACCAACCACATGGAGTTAAAACAACTCAGTGACTGTGGACCTGTCCTCAGTCTTTATCAGTTTTTGTTTTCCAAGACAGAATCTCATATAGCACAGGCTGGCCTCAAACTTACTATGTAGCCAAAGATGGCTTTAAACTTCTGATAAACTGGCCTCTGCCTGAGTGCTGGAATTACAAGTATGAAGCACCATGCTTGGCCTTAGTCTTACAATCAGATATTTCAATTGCTAAGAGATATAAAATATGAAAAAGATGGAGATTCAAGGAAAGAACAAGAGAGGATTAAAGAAATAAAGAAGACTCAAAAGGGAGACAAAGAGAAAAAAGATAGATGTAAATAAAAAGGGGGGAAAACATTACATAAGGGCTGGAGAGAAGGCTCAGCGGTTAAGGCACTTGCCTCCAGTGCCTAAGGCCCTGGGTTCAATTCCCCAGGACCCACATAAGCCAGACCCACAAGGTGGTGGCCCTGGTGCATTCTCTCTCTCTCTCTCTCTGCTTGAAAATGAATAAAATATTTTTTTAAATTACATAAAAAGTCACACACATCACATTATACCCTAAGACCCCAAAATTCTAAATTTTGAAACATCCAGCCTCACAGAGTACATGTAAGGGATCATGCACTTGAATTATTATTGTCACTTTACAGCTAAGGAAATGGAGGGATATAAAATCATTTAATTTGCTCAAAGACACACAACTATTAGTAGTGGAGCTAGAATGTAATACAGGCAAACTAGTTCCAGATCTATCCAGTGCTGCCTCTGCAAGTGAGAACAGAAACAAAAACAGACCAGTCAGTACCGAGAAGTGCAGAGAGGTGTGGAGCACCAGGAGTGGCAACAGCTCAGCATGATGGCAACACAGACCAAGTAGATGTGAGCAGAGAGAAAGGAAGGGAAGCCAAGGCACCTGCAAAGGACGTCTTGAGTACCAGGCTACCAGCATGCCACCAAAAATGGGAAAAAAGGAAGGGGCAAGGAGGGAAGCCAGAAAAAAAGTGGCCAAGGATAAGGTTAAGTTAGTTTTTGAACATGTGAGTTCCTAATTCCTGATGTTTAAGGTTCTAATTTGAAGCCGGGCGTGGTGGCTCATGCCTTTAATCCCAGCACTCGGGAGGCAGAGGTAGGAGGATCACTGTGAGTTTGAGGCCACCCTGAGACTACATAGTGAATTCCAGGTCAGCCTGGGCTAGAGTGAGACCCTACTTCGGGAAAAAAAAAAAAAAAAAGATTCTAATTTGAAACAACTCGAATGAGCTGGGACTGGAGCTCTGTGGTAGCGTGGTAGACTAGGGAATAGTAGTCATAAGTGCAAACTAGGCAGGATGGCACACACCTGAAATCTCAACACATGGGAGGTGGGGGCAGGAGGTTTGAAGCCAGCATGGGTAACATAGCAAAGCCTGTCTCAAAACAAAACAACAACAAAACAGTACAAAGATTTAAATTATAAAGGCTTATGAAATAAGTGGAGAAAAAAGCAAGATATGAAATTGCATATGTAATCTAATTATACCTCTGTAACAGAAAACACAAGTATGGTCTATGAGGAATGTTTTATGCATTTTTCCAAGCTTTTCAAGCTTTCTTCAATAATATTATTTTGAAAACATTTAAGTCAGGCATGGTGGCTCATGCCTATATTGCCAGCACTCATGAGATTGAGGCAGGAGAGTTGGATTTTCAAGGTCAGCCTGTTCCACACACTGAGACCGTTTCATCAAAACAAAACAAAAAAATAAGAACAAAAATAAATTCATAACACTTAAAACACTGAAATATTCTGCTAGGGGGTATTCTGACAATTCACAGGTAGGAGGATCACTGTGAGTTTGAGGCTACCATGACGCTGCATAGTGAATTCCAGGTCAGCCTGGGCTAGAGAGAGACCCTACCTCTAAGAAGAAAAAGAAAAACCCCAAAATGAAGAATTAAAATCCTTTTGTGAGGTTACCCATGGGGCACAGCAGAATGAGATACAGCCCACCCAAGCACATACACCTTACACCTCAAACCTCAATGATCCTACAAATGGCATGACACAAATGAAAATATATCTCTTGAAAGATATTAATTGACTCACCTATATAATCTGGGTATGTTCCATAGGCAAACAGGTTCAACAACTGCAAATAAGCAGCATTGGCTCCTTCTGCAAGCTAAGGAGGAAAAACAAAGTTTACCACAGACCAAA
>PVHP010031977.1:0-20644 GCA_004024765.1 Zapus hudsonius | reverse complement strand
TTGGGCCAGGAAGACCGGGATGAGTACTAAGATATACAGGATCCCTTGCCACAAGGACTAATACAGACAGCCCACGGAGGAGGATATACAACTGATCAGGGATGGGGAGGGGGGGATTGGGGAATTCGGGATAACAACGCATGGTTTGCCCACTAAATAATGTAACTCATTATGGACAATAAATATATATTTAAAAAATCCTTTAGGCATAGCTTCCCTTAGTTCTTTTTAACGTATTCATGCTGATTTAAATATTTGCTAGGTTTATATGTGCACTCCTCCCCTGCCCCCAATAATAAGGGTCATGTTTCCTTGCCCCTTTGCGTTAATAATGCCTTGATTCCTCCACATTTTAGATATTCTAGCAACACTGGATACTGTCTCCCCTGGGGAAGCGGTTTTGGTTTTGGGTGGCCATTTGGTTGTCTCGTGATTTAGCTGAACAAACTGCACAGTGCCAAGGGCAGGCTCTGATGCCACAGCTAAGATTTTTTTTTTTTGTCTTCCATCTTAGAAAGCTAGCAGAATCCCCTGGTTCGGCTGACCATGTTTGAAGTTATGCTTCAGTCCCCTAGTTACATGAACAGCTATCCCTTATTTGGGGCCTGGATACTGCAATGTCTGTTCAGGGGGTTTGTTTTCCTCTTCAGCCTGGTAATAATGCCTTGGGGTTTCTTTTCTGCTTTATTTTGGGAATCATAATCTTCCAGACCCTAAAGAAGGGAAATTATGATATTTTGAGTCCTCAGCATTTTCTCTATATGAGTAGAGTATTTCTTGAAGAGACTGAGACAAGAGAAAGTCCAGCTAGCCTGGTGAACCGAGTAGCGAACACGAAGAGACTCTGCCTCAAATGAGTTAGAAGGAGACACCCAACACTGTTGTCCCCTGACTTCCAATTCCACAGATATGCCATGGCATATTCACACACATGACACACATCTATGCTTATTCATTTCTGCAAACACTCACAAAAAATGCTAGTTAAAAAAGAGAAAACTCTCAGTAACCTTTTAGGAAGATGAGGAGGAGCTCTCCTTCCTAACATGGTAGCAGAACTCCAAGTTAGACATCACACACCATGTGACCTTGAGTTCAGTTATTTAATCTCAGTTTCATTCCCTTGAAGCATAATAATTACTTGCAAGTCTAATTTACAGGATGGTTCTGAGAGTCAACTTATGTAAAAGAAACTGAAAAGTAAAAAATAATACAAAAGTCTTATGTATTAGTTTTTACTGGGATATATTCAATGGAATCATAAAAATCTCAGAGAAAAGCTACAAACTAAATATAAGCTGTAAGAAATCCCAGAATGTATTTTCTAGTTTCTGAGTGACAAAACTCTTGGCTTCAGGGTGATAATAAATAGAATAGTCAGCATTTATTGGAGGACACTTCTAACAAAACAATAGCAGGCCTGAGAAGAGGAGCTAGAGGCAAGGCACTTAGGGCCAGAGGCATCATTGTGCTGCTCTGGGGACCCACTCAGTCCACAATAGATCTGGATTTTGTCAGAGGATCAAGAGGCTACAGTGCTCTGTGTGTAGACTTCAATTAGACATGTGACATTTCTGTTCATTACTCACCCACTTGATAGGTTTGATTACTGCTGTGGCCTGAGAGTCTCTGAGGGGAAAAGAAAGGGAGAAAGGGCCAACGACTTTTGATATGATAGAGTACAATAAATAGCAACAGAAAGCAAACGTCTGATGGATGTGAAAGAATAAGAGGTTAACACATGCCCTGACAAGTTCTGCTATTTCAAGAATTCACACTGGGATTTTCAGAAAGGCAGAGAACATGAGATATTCTCACATCATTTTCCTTAAAGAATGGTTAGAAAATTAAGAAGGGAAATACAAGTCATTCATACATACTTATTGTAGTGATTAATTGATACTAGTTTAGAAGATAATGCATATTTTTATTAGTTACAACAATACTGCTAGGCTCTGCGGTATTCATGTTAGAATGGAGAGAGTGAAGGAAGTTGAAAAGTAAAAAAAAATGGCATGTTAGTAATCAAACCTAGCAAATTCTAATCTTAGATCACATGCTCTTAAACTATATTAATGATTTCAAAAACTAGTCCTCAGACCAGTAATCGTTCATCCAGAATTATAGTAGCTCTCTTATTTTCCTTCTGATGACTTCATGACTGTGTGGCATGAATCTAATGGCAAATTAAAACTTGCAAATTGTATATCCTTATTATATTGTAAAATTGCCAATCCTGAGATTTAAACAACTTTATATGATACTGAGAAAGTGTATAAACAAATATTAAATGCTGGTTATGTTGCATCTTTGAAAAATATCAGTTAGATACTGGGGCCAAGTTCTTTACTTATATCCAAATATTTGCTCATTTGAAATTTTAAAACCCACTAAGACAATAAATATACCAAAGATATCTGCTGGCGATGGAGAGGTGGCTCAGTTAGTAAAGTGCTTGTGATTCAAGCATGAGGACTTGAGTTTGAATCCCCAACACACACGTAGAGCTGAATATAGACAAGAGAACCCCAGGAGGATGCTGGATAGCTTATGCGGTAATTTGAATCAGATGTCTACTATAAATTCATGTGCTTTGACTGCTTGGTCCTCAGCAGTTAGTAATTTGGGAGGTGGAGCCTTGTTGGAAGAGGCATGTTGCTGCTTGTGGGATCTGGGGTATTATAGTCTAGCTTCCTCTTTGCCTGAGTTCAGTTCACTTTTGCTGGTATCTTCTACCTGACGTGGCAAAGTGTGATGTCCAGGCTCTGCTCTACTGTTGTTTTCCTGCCAACATGAAACTTCACCTTGAGACTGTGAGCCAAAATAAACTCTTTTCTCCCTCTTGCTTCTTTGATTGGGTGTTTTATCCCAGCAAACATGAAAGTAACTAAGATAGTTTATCTAGCCAAATTGGTTAGCACCAGGTTCAGTGTTGGTATTGCTAAATGAGACATGGAGGACAAAGGGTTAAGGCTGTTAGAGAACAAGGTTTAAAACCCAGGTAAATCTGGTAGGCATTTCGCCAGCTCCATCCTTAACCCTAACACTCCAGGCTCTCTAAGCAAGCCACAATGAATCCAGATTCTCACCCCCACTGTGCCTGGAAGGCAACAGTTCCTTTGCCCCGGCCATCTGATATGAGCCTAAGCTCACATCCACATGCAAAGCAGGAATTCACAGGTTGCTGATCACGGCCAATCTCCTTTGCCCATTTCTGCCCCTGCCTCTTCATTTTCCCCTATATAACCAATGGTGTTCCTACAATAAATGGGAGATTTTTTCCATCGCATTCCCCTGGGGGACTTTTGCTGGTTACTCTCTCTGAAGAGATGAGCTGAACACTGGATCATGGGGAGTCCTCAAGGGAACCATGTTCCCAGGGACAGAGGTTCCCCTGTCCCAGCCAGCCAGCCAGCTGTAGACCAGAAGAAGAAGAGCAGGATGAACATGGGGCTGAGAGCAGAACCACTCTGTGAGGGGCTAGGCTAGGCTCTGACCAGCCCCACCTCCCTGGGTGCGCTCCCACCTGGCCTGAGCATCCTGGGATCCAACTTCAGGACCCCTTCTTAGAAACAACAGTTCAGGGAGAGACACACTCTACAAAGTAAGGTGGAAAGGAATTGATAAAGACATCATCAAGATATCAACCACTGGCATCCACATTCACGTGAATCCTCATGCACACATGCCTACATATGCGTGAATACTCACACACATGAATGTACCCCTCTCTCTCGTATATACACATATGCGTATATACATAGATACATATTTACTGGGGCTCTCACTTACTGATTGTATGCTTGCCTAGCATGAGTAATGCCCTGAGTGCATCCCTCAGCATTGAAATAAATGTGGAAAGTTTAGCAAGAACTTCATTTTAAAATCGCTGCTATGTAAAGTGTTTCCAATTACTATACCAATCTTATTAATTATGAAGAGCAGAACCCACCTGCCATAGCACACATCCTTTGAGGAAGCATGTCTTTCCTTCCTTTCCATCTGAGCACATTTTGGCATTTATTGAGGATCGTTCCACAAATTCCTCTTTTTTGTCTGTTTTCACTGGGGCCTTCATCCAATTTGAGGCTGAAAATATTAGAGAGGTTGCTTAGAAACGCTGAAGTTGGAAATTATGAGTTTTCAAATTGCTGAATTGAAGTGTAGGGGCAGCATCTGGTGAGCTGACATGTTCTGTCTCCCAGCCAAGGAGAAGAGTAAGCCTTCTGTGATCTCTCTAATTATTTCCTAGCACTTTAAGATGCCAAACTGGTTTTAGAAAACCACAAGACATCAGAGCTAAGGGAAAATAGAATTCACTTATTGTTTTCAGTATTTAGGCAAAAATCAGATGTTCATTTCTAAAAATTAATTTAAATAATTGTCAAACTCTAAAAGTAGAAGATAAGGTTTACCTAAAAGAATTCGAATTGTATTATTTTTTTGGCTGGAGTAGAAGGGAAGAGAGAATTCATATTATTATAGGAAAAAAAGAGGCAGCACTGAAATGAAGATATTTCAGATGGATGTTATAATTCTGAAGTGAAATTATACCATATTAAAGTTTATTTAGTAACTCTATACTGGAAGAAAATTAATGTTTTTTAACAACTGAAAAGGATAGTGGAAATTAGTGGATGGAATCAAATAAGGAGGACCCAGATAAGAAATCAATCCATGATTAAGGAATTGAAACCTTTTGTACTATATAGGTTTTAATTTACCTTATGATAAAAACTCATGATAAGTAGAAACATCGTGGGAAGTTTAGATGGATGGATCAAATCATCCATTCACTTTCTCATTCTAAAAATGTCCACTAAGGACTGAATCATTATTTCAGCAATGTTTAAGATTTAGTGACTAAAAAGTAGCCTGAGTCATGAATTTTGTCATAGTTTCTTTGGTTTCAGGAACACAAACCAACATGGACTCCAATAGGGACAGCATAGAGACGCAACTATGTCAAGGGCCCTTGTGAACACAGAAGTGCACTTGATATAGTATTGTAAATTTGAGACAATACCCAGATATTCTAATTTCTGATGTAATTCCCAAAAAGCCAGTGGTTAAATAAATATAGCACAGTGATTTTCCTTACTCATGCCATTCTACTTATTTTATTTATATGCTGTGGCCAATTCACTAGGTAGAAAAACCTTCAGTAATGTATCTCTGACCTTTCCCAGACCTCAGAGTCCACCATACTGTACGTGAGACACAGCTGGAACAAGGGGCTGTGGAAGTCCTTATCATGGGCCAGGTCTGGAAGTGGGACATAATTGATCAACTACAACTTTCATGCGTGACCATAGTTAACGTTAAGGAACACATGCAAGTTTGCTAAATGACTGCTTATGATCTCATCACAGCTGAGGCTTCAGGATGTGAACCTATATCCAGGAGAAGAAGATGCAAGGACAACCCAGGAAGCAAGACTTTAAGATAAAAGAAAACAATGACGTGTGTTAAATACCAGTAGTGTTCAAATATAAATTACATGTCAAAATTGATGAGAATTCACTTCTGAGGTGCTTTCCTCAGCCACACTATTCCACACCTATAGTGCCCTATTTTATCTTTCTACTGAAATGACCCAAAGGCATAGTGAATTTAATATGTACCAAGCCAGTTCCGGGATCAGATTCTATGCTTCCATACCCTCTTTCTGTCCCTTATATAAACCTGTTCCCCCTTCATCTTGTCATATCCAAAAACAATTAGAAACAATCTTTGACATCTTCTATTAGTTCCACAATAATCGTCTATCATCGAATCTTAATATAACTCCATATTTTCTTTTAGTACATTTATTTCTCTCATGTGCACTCTAACTTTTAAGTATACTCCAAATTAGCATTAGATATATCTGGACCAAACCCACTGCAACCCTCATTCATTTTCTCTTTGGGCATTGTTTTATGTACAATGATCCATTTGGAATTAGATTTATTATAATAACAATATATATTGGGGTACTCAAAAAGTGTTGGGCCTTATTCTATGTACATTTCATTGTCTTATTTAGTTCCCATACAGACAGGGCTTTTTGCAGTGTATAAACAGAAACTAAGGCTTGGCAGGTGTCATAGTCAGCACAGGTGCAGCTGGAATGAACCCCCATACCAGGCACAGTTATGGGAGGAAAGGATTTATTGAAGCTACAGATCAAGGGGAACTTCCATAATGCCTACCTTTTCACAGTCCAAGCAGAGAGAAAAACAATCACCAACACCACACACACAGCAGCAGTCAGGGGGTATGAATGGGGAAGAGAGATTTCCTTCCCCTTTTTATAGCCTTAGGGCAGGGTCTTGCAACCCTTTCCCAGACTCATTTACTCTGAGTCTCTGGAATTTCTTTCCTGCACTGCCCCCTGGAAGGGATGGTTGTTCAAGCTCCCATGAGTCTCTTTATGTCCTGCCCCCTACTGAGAGGCTGCCTTCCTGTAAACAATCTCAGTGACCCACCCAAAATTACTAAAAAGGTCAAGTTGACAACAAATTTTAACCATCACAGCAGGTTTAAGTAACTTGTCCATATTCTCATAGAATTAAAAACTTAAAAAATTACAGTAAATCAGTGTCCTGAGCTTGCATTCTATACTGCCTCTATGCTTGCCTCTGTGTATGTGTCTGCTGTAACTACTTATTGAATGAAGAAAGACATGTTGAAAATTGACAGTCTGGAAAGTGCCCTCTAAAAGTAAGGGTTGTGTGACATAGACCCATTTGAATAGGAAGCTTAAGAGATTTTTAAATGTAGTAACACAGTCAGATCTGGAGATCTAAAAGATGTTCTCATTGCATGGATGGAAGATGGGTTGGAAGAGAACATGTTCCAAAGCAAGAGTGAATCCAGTAGACTATAAAACAGCTGGAGAGGAAGAGGATGATCAGATTATATTAGAATGAAATGCATGGCTAGGGACTACCTGAGAATGGAAGAGAACAGCCATAGATAGGGGCACAGAGGGAGGGCAGTAAGGAATTAACATGAGAATAAGGATATATAAAATGCCACAATTAAACTAATTGTTTTGTAAACCTAAACCATTAATTAAAAAATGATATTCTATCAGAGAAGATATTCCCTTTACATTGTAACCCAGACTCAAAATTACATGCTCTAACTTGTATGTGGATCCTAGCTTTGGATTCTCACAGTTGAGAGTTTAATTTAGAATATCTGTTGAAACCAGGAAGTTAGAAAAGGGTCCATGGTCCAAACTCAGAGAGAAACCCATCACCAGCACCACACACATAAGCAAACAGTGTGGAACACCACAATCACACTCACACTCACAATGCTCTTTGTATATCTTAGGCTGGAATTCCAGATCCACCAACAGTAACACCTTAGGGCTGGACCCTAGGATCCATCCACAGTGACTTCACTTTCAAGTTACAAGCTTTAACAAAATGCCTGAATCAATTGGGGGATGTCCATTTAAACTACCACATTCCGCCGCTGGGCTCCAATAGATCTATACCATCTCATGTTGTATATTCTGTTCAGTCCAAATTCAAAGGTCCCACAGTCTTTACCAATTTAACATTGCTCCAAAGTCCCAAGTCTCATCTGAGATTTAAGACTGTCTCTTAATTGTGAGTCCTGTAAAATGAAAATGAGTTATATCTTTTTAAACATATGATGGCACAGAGTAAATATTTCCAACTGTTATGAGGCATGACAAGGAGAGACTGTAACAATGCGAACTCAAAAATCATTAGAAAAACATCCAAAACCTGCAGTTTAAGTCAGATTTCATAACCAGTGACTGACAGTCACTAGTTTTTCCAATTCTGCCCCTCCATCAGGGCTGAATAGCCAGGGAAAGCTTCCATCCTGAGCCAAAAGTGCTCCATGGTAATCCTTGCATAGTCGTGGTATATCCTAAACGTTTTTTGGGTTTCATTGCAAACCATGGTCCATCTTCCAATGTCTTCACTACCCTATCAGAGACTTCATGCACTTCTATATACTGCATCTCAGCAGGGGATCCTGGAACCATGCACACTTTATGACCCACTCCATGATTTCTTGTTCTCTTGAAATTAATATGACACACCCTTTTTTCGTTAATTCAGAGAAGAAATGAATCATGATATTGAAGGACAGTTTCCTTCTTTTCAGCTCTCTCTTTTCAAAAGTTTTCATTTTTACCATTCAGTCTTTCCTAGGTAGAAACATGTCAGGCAGTTTTCCATTGTTTCAATGTAACGTCATTGGCCACTGTCCGTTAGATTGCAAAGTATTTGACAATAACAGCTGCAGTAACCTAAAGCCAGTCTCTGTGTCTATAAATTTTAAACTTGTTTTGAGTTTTTCCAAATTAAATTTTAAAATTTTCAGTTCCAGATCATTAGCCAAGCACATAAGTCCATTACTTAAATTCAACCTTGATCAAGCCGTTTGGGCACAGGCAGATGGATTCATCCAGCCATTATTCCAGTAACACAGTTCCAAGAATGTTCTCTGTAGTTTTTTCTTCTTGTTTGAAAGTTTATAAGATAGGCCTCCAAATACAATTCTCTCTTGACTTAGAATTTTCAAACTCTCATCAGAATAGTCCAAAAAACTTGGTTTATTGCTTTGGAATGCATCTTCAGTTGCAAATACCAAATTCTGTCCCATTTTTCTTCCAGCACACATAGTTCCAAAAGACCAAAATCTACATGGTGAGATTCATCTCAGCAACTCTACCCCATTTCTGGTACCAAAACTGTTGTAGACAGCTCACAATATGGGAATGGACCTCCAAACCAGTAATAATTGCATCTGTCAACGTGTATTATTATTCATCTCATTCATTATGAATCTTGATAGACATAATAAAATAACAGAACATATAGGTCAATGGGTTACAGGGATGGATAAAGCAAAGCAACCCCCTTTTTGTACTTTTAAGAGTAAAGAAATAGTTATAAAACACAAGATAATTTATAACATATTAATCAAATGGCAGGGGTTAGCACTAAGCCTTGAGTTTATTATTATATTATATTTTCCATCATTATTACCATTTTCACCAATAGCTTTGTTTAAAATAGGATGTAACTGGGACTTGCAAAACATATTTTTAATGCATAAATTGTGTGTGTGTGTGTGTGTGTGTGTGTGTGTGTGTGTGTGTGTGTGTGTTTGGAGGCCAGAGATCAACCATGGTTGATACACTCAGGTACACTGTCTTCTCCTGTCTTTCAGAGAGGGCCTCTCATTTACTTCGAACTCATGAATTGTACCAGACTGGCCAGAAGGTAAGCCCCAGGTAACTTCCTGTTTCTGTGTTCCCAGTCCTACTATTAGAGGTCCACCCTTCTCCAGTCCTCATGCTTGCTAAGAAAGTACTTTATCCACTGAACTATCTCCCCAGGCCAATTATAATTACAGAAATATTTTGAAGTCCAAAATAAAAGAGATGTGTATTATAATTTTGTGCAATTAAGAATAAGATATTTTAGAAAGTGTTTTGCTATGCAACAACCATTTCTAAGGTTGGAGGAGAAGGCAAAAGAGAGGAGAGAGAAAGAAGCAGATGATAAGCAGATATTGGATGGGTGGGTTTGTTAAACTTTTTTGGGGTGGAAAAGCCCAGTAGTAACCTTTTCTCTCCCATGGTTAAGTTGTGGTGTTGCTGGAATGCCAGACTGTCCTTCAGTTTGCTCCTGTACAGTGAACCTTATTTACTAATAAACATCCCCTATGTCACATTACAAGAAGGCAGAGAAGATATATGACCTAATATAGGGAGCAGTTTACTTAGAAAAAAAGCATCAAGGAAGTGGAATAATAATAATAATTATTATTATTTTTAAAATTTATCACAGAACTATCTATAAATCCTACATGGAGACTGACTTCTACCAGTTGTAGAATTTTAGATATTGGAAGGTCTGAACCAAGAGCTCTAGAGTGCCTAACATCATTTGGGCCGCACAGACAATTTTTAATTTGGAGAGAGGATTTATGTATGTTTAGTTGGCAAACCATTCTCACAGTAGTTATTAACATATTTTATAATTGTTTCCTGCTTTGAGATCAAAAGGCATTTCACTGAACTTCAAAATATTTCCAAGGAAAACATAAATAGCCAATCCTGGTGGCACAGGCCTCAAATCCTAGCTACTTGGGAGACAGGCTGGAGGATTGAAAGTTCAAGCATCTGCCTGGGTTATAGAGTGATTTCAAGGATAGTTTGGGAATCTTAGTGAGATCCTGTGGTAGTTTGAATAATGTCCCCCAAAAGAATTAAAATTGTAGGTTTATTAAAGGTTTATTAAAATTGTAAATTGTCTCCAGACAGTTCTGACTAGAGGAAGTGTGCCACCTTGGTCAGATCCTAGGGTTCAGCCCTAAGGGATTTCTGGGGTGGGTCTGAAATTCTAGCTATACATATGCAAAAAGCAGTCTGAGCTCAAACCTGGAGTTCCTTTATTCTTCAGTTAGGGGTGTGCTTGCTTGTGGTGCTGGTGGTGGGCTTCTGTCTCTCTCTCTCTCTCTGCTTGGATCTGTTCAATAAATATTTTCCTCCCCAAATCATGCCTGGTTTGAAGATTCATCCCAGCAGCGTGTGGCTGACTACGACAGATCCTGTCTCACATTTCAAGGGTAGAAAGAGGGCTTGGGCTATATAGCTCAGTGGTAGAGTGAATGAGTCCCTAGGTTCAAAGGGACCATCATCACAAAAAATGGTTTAAATCACCTTCTTCTGTTTGAGTTGGAGTCAGTGTTCATACTGACAGTCAACAGTGCCTCGCCTCCTTCTCACATCAGCAAGCTTTGGCAGTTCACTTTTCTCTCTAAGATTTTCCATTACTTGTCCACACATGGCTCCACTGTGCTAAGCTAATTCATAGGTCATAGTAGGTCTTTCCAAAACTCTACCAATGTCAAATATGATTTATAATCAGATGTTTATGGTCAATATTCTTTAATTGAATTAATAAATGAGTCTATGAATGAGACCTAAATATTTTTCAACACCTTTATATTGATAAGATCTATTTTATTTTTTCAAAGATTCTTTTATCCTAAATATAAAAGAAATATAAATGAAATGAGGCAAATTTTGTTAATGTGAAGGTAACAATATTCAAAATGACTATTCCAGTAGGAGAGTTGGCAACCTATGTGCTTGAGATCCAAGCATCCTTCAGAGAGTCAGAAAATTGATGTGAGGAAAACTTCATGGATTTAAATTTCTCATTTTTGTTTACTATGGTCATTTTTAAGTTTTCATGATCTCTTTTTCAGTAGATACTTTTCATAGATATTTCGAGAGTATAAAGGAGTAGACATTAGAAGAAAATTGCTTGAACTAGATACTTCACTAGAATATCTTTCAGTCACCAGTACATAAAAAACCTTCTTTTCAGATCCATGGAAGAGACATAAGAAGAGAGAGAGAGCGAGAGAGCGAGAGAGCGAGAGAGCGAGAGAGAGAGAGAGAGAGAGAGAGAGAGAGAGAGAGAGAGTTCTTTACCAGTAGGCAGGCATTTGTTTATGCATTTCCAGAGATTTATTGAGGTCTTGCATAATGTCCTAACTAACAATTTATTTCACAACTCAAACCCTTTTACTTAAGAAAGTGTTGGGGCTATATTGATAATTTGATGAGTAATTTCAGGACATAGGAAAAGAGGTTTGTTTCAAGTGATATATGATCAATTGGATGAGCAAATGAAAATTTAGAGATTTCTTAGATCACGGCCATGATTACACTGTTTATTTTTAAAATATTTTATTTATTCATTTTCAAGGAGAGAGAGAGAGAGAGAGAGAGAGAGAGAGAGAGAGAGAGAGAGAGAGAGAGAGAGAGAGAGAAAGCACCAGGGTCACCATCTTATGGGTCTGGCTTATGTGGGTCCTGGGGAATTGAACCCAGGGCCTTAGGCACTGGAAGCAAGTGCCTTAACCGCTGAGCAATCTCTCCAGCCCCTACACTGTTTATTAAAAAAAAAAAAAGAGTAGGACCTGAGAAGATAGCAAAGCATTTGTAGAACAACTGTGAACACCTGAGTTCAAAAACTCAGACCCCGCCCGCAGCTCCAGTAAAAGCCAGAAGCTGTGGCAGGATTCTGTGATCCCAGAGAAAGGAGGTGGAGGCAGGACAATATCCCAGAAGCTTGTGAAAGTAGACATGAATCATGAGAGACCCTGCCTAAAATTAAAGTAGAAGGTGAAGGTTGACCCAAAACGTTGTCCTCTGACCTCCATATGCATGTCATGGCATGCATACACCTGCATTCATATGCATGTACACACACACACACACACACACACACACACACACATGAGTAGACATTTCCAAAACAGAGAATAAAAATAGACTTAACGCTAAATGTGCATGATATCTGGACAAACTCTACATGCTCATCTACTGGATCCTCTGGGCTCATCTCAATAGGCCAGGAGAAGTGTTGTTTCTGAAGTATTCAAAAGATGCATTCTTCAGGACAGCATATTACCTCCTCTGTACTTTCTTACCTCCAGCATGACACTCTACTTTTCACAGTGTTTCTGTTCATTCCTTCTCTTTTCTGTTGGCTGTTTACTCTTCTGGGTTTAATTTCATGCATGCTAAGCAATGACTATAAATCATTGCTTTGATTTTGGTGGAAGCTCTAAAAGGTTTTGAACTTACATCTCCTCAATCATGGTCTTTGTAGAACAGAGACTGTATTTTCACATAAACTTTTTCACACAAAACATTTTCACATAAACTTCCTTTGATAGTAGCTCCACAGTCTAACGGGATGTTCTTTCATCTTATTAGTCTTGTTTGCTAGGCTTCTCATTGGCTGCCTTAAATGTAGGCAAAAGATGCTGGGTGTGCTGCACACACCTTTCATCCAAGCACTAGGGAGGCAGAGGTAGGAGAATGGCTGTGAGTTTGAGATCAGCCTGGAATTCTAGAGTGAGTTTCAGGTCAGCCTGGGCTCTAGTGAGACCCTACCTGGGGAAACAAAAAACAAAACCAGGACAAACCTACAAGAAGGCAAAGGGATGAAAAGATGACTGGTTTTCACCTGGTAGCCATTCCAGGTGCCCATGATCAGGATAGATATTTTTGGCAACCTCTCAAAGTTGGAAAATCGTTGATCTGTGGGTTTCTCTGTAACATCTACAGTTTCTCTCATGTGCTTCCTGGTCTTAGCATCTACTAATGAAGGCAACAGTGGGCTTGAGCAATTTATTCAGTAACTGAGTCAGATAAGGTGAGCCAGAGACAGCGGCTCATGCTGGGAGGTGATATTTTTGCATTTTGGTCAAAGACGCCTTTTCATAAATGTTTTAACATATGCTAAGCTGAAAACATTTTGGTTCAATTGTTTGGGACTTAGTAAAAATGTCAATCTTTTCATCATGAGTGCTTTTATTTGGGTTGTTGTTCTAAACTAAAAATAGAAATAAAGCTTTGTGTAAGCTTTACTTGAAAATTACACCAGAATTTTAAAATCACTTGAAAATTAAGAAATACATTTAAATTCACCAATTAGTATAGAAGTCAAAATTTAAAATCAGAAAAAAAAAATGAGAATCTGAAATGTTAGGAATTCTCTTGTGTTCATGACATTAAAAAAGAATTTAAGTTCTAGTCATATTATCATGTAGTTCTGACATTGGTTTTTCTATTTTTATATTCTGGAAAATCTCAAAGGTGTCTAAGAATTACAAGAGAAGCACATTTATAAACAACAAGTTTTATCACGTCTTGTTTTTCTCAAATACTCCAGCACGTGCTTTCAAAAAACAAGGATACTGCCTCTCATTGCTATAATAAAATGATCATATTAAGAAAATTTAACATTGAAAAATGTAATTATTTAACATCAAGTCAGTTCATGTTTAAATTCTTCATTTATTCCATATAAAATCCACACTAAAATTTTGAAATGCTGACTGGAAGCATTTTCTTAGCTTTTAATGAATCATGGCTGAATTTATTGAAGAGGACACACAACTTTGACAAGAGTGTAGCAATAGCTTAGAATTCACTGTCATAGCTGTCTTGTGTTGGAAGAGTAAAGGGAACTTTATCCAATTCAAGGTGATTGGGGCGATCATTTGGAAAAAGTAATATACTTCTATCCATTGCACACTTACTTTTTAATTAATCTTATTTACTTATAGTCTTAACACATCTTTATATAAGGAATAAAATTTTTTACTTAGAGCCTTTATGAGGATATAAATATCCAGTTTTTCTAAATCCATAAATATCTTAGCAACCATTGCACATCTGTTTTTACTATAAGGACATATGATAAAATTTTAGCAACCGTTGTTCATCTCTTATTATAAGTAGATAATGATAAATTTTATTTTCCATATTTTTTCAATATTTGTTAGTTGAATTTTATGAATACAAGAACTTTTATTCTCATTACTCAACCACAATATAGACTTTGTTTTTTTTTTACTTTAACATGTTCTATTCATATTGCTGATCAAACGGTCTTTCCTTTGGCAGTGAGGGGCATTTAAGTTAGCATTGACATGCTTATGACATGTCCCCAGCATTTAAAGAAATCCTTTTCTTACTTTCTGTCTGCTGACCTTGAACTTTTCCTGGCTAAGCCGTGGAATTACCATTTCTCTAGTGAAGGAGTTGACATGAGTTTTCCCTGATGCATTTACAGCTTGACACCTGCTCCTTGTAGCTAGTCAATTGTATTGGCTGTAGGCATGTCCTAGGTGTGTTTTTAATACATTTTTCAATATAATCTTTCTTAAAGTTCATTTTGTTTTCATTTGACAACTTATTCTGGAAATCACTAGAGATAAATTTGTAGCAATTTTCTTTCTCTATTTTCTAAATTTGGTTACAAATAAGTTGGTTTTCATGCAAGTACATCATGTACTTTGAGTAGTTCCTTATTTTCACTTAAAGCTATATATTGTAGCCTATTTTATGGTAAATATAAAATTTTACCATCATCTCCTACATATGAGTATTATTTTTAAACTTTCTTTATCAGTGGATGTGGAAACACCAAATATTGGGTTACCAGGGCAAAGGGCAAACACATGCGGTGTGACAGCTACTCTCTGTGTCTTCCCACAAGCCTCGATCTGTTCTGCATTCCTGCCAGTGATATAGGAAGGTGCTTGTTTCTCTCAATCTCCAGCGCTTTTAAACTGTGAGTTTTTCAATCTAGTCAGTAACACATGACTCTCAGCACTGATGAGATTTTCTTCTCATCTATTATTATTATTTTGTTTTTTGTCCAGGCTGACCTGAAATTTACTCTGTAGCCTCAGGGTGGCCTCAAACTCACATCACTCCTCTTAACTCTGCCTCCAGGGTTCCAGGCCCTGTCTGAGATTTTCTTTTTAAAATCATGAATGAAGTTACACATTTTCCTATGTTGAATGGTAAGTTATATGTCCCTTATATCTATGTAAATTCTGAATTCATATTTGTTTGGTTTTGCATCTCTTCTACTATAACATAAATTGCCCTTTAGGCATTAGAAAAGGTAATATTTTAGTTGTGCAGACTTTATTTTCCCTTCTTTGTTACCTGTTTTATTTTACCTATGCATGTATGGCTCTTTCAGTTTTTTGCATGATGTTGAAAAATATTTAATTAAATGCAACTGAGTTATATTTAAATTATATTTAATGTTTTGAAATATAATTTGTTCACTCAGTTTATAAAAACTAGTTAGGAATGCAACTATTTTTTTTCTTTAAAACTTTGCATGCAGCTATTTTTATTTATGTCACTGATCCAGAAGAGTTTATTTTTCTTATTTGTCTTCTAATTCTTAGGCTTGTATATACTGTTTCTTTTGTCATTTTATGGTCAATACCTCCAATATATTGTCATATAGTAGAGGACAGAAAACATTTTTTTTTCTTCTTTTTAATTCGGTGAGTACTGCTTCTACTATACGATACTGGTTTTAGAGTTGAGTATATGATAATATATGCATACATGCATATATACGTATGTGATATTGTTGAGTCAATTTTGATTAAATGGTGCTGGATTTCATTATAGGCTTTTTATCACACTTTTGATATCGAACATTAATTACAGTGAATTAGCTGGCTTTGTTTCTTAGGTTTTTGGTACCACATAAACCAAGAGGTAGGGTGCACTAGGGGAAAGCACTCACCCCAAGGTAGGAAGGGGAACAGGCCAAGGGCAAGATATGCCCTTTAAAGGCACAGCCCCAGAGACTAATTTTTCTCGATGTAGACCCCATCTTCCATCACTTCACAGCCTCCTGATACCATTCAAAATTTGAATCCATAAAGCATTGCTCAGATCAGAGCTCTCATAATCTAATTCTCCCTGGATAAACCCTTAGACAGGTGCTTTCCTAATGTTCCAGGTGGTTTGATCCAATCAAGTTTATAATCATATTAGCAATCATAGTCATAATATATTTTTCTTAGCATAATATTACATTTTCCTAACATTTAGTTTACAATTTTTTTGGATTGATATCAATATATGAAATTGACAGTAGTTTTTCTATATTTTTTTAGTTTAGGGTTCCATGTTAATCTTTTTTTAATTTTATTTATTCATTTTCAAGCAGAGAGAGAGAGAGAGAGAGAGAGAGAGAGAGAGAGAGAGAGAGAGAGAGAGAGAGCACCAGGGCCACCACCTTGTGGGTCTGGTTTATGTGGGTCCTGGGGAATTGAACCCGGGGCCTTAGGCACTGGAGGCAAGTGCCTTAACTGCTGAGCCATCTCTCCAGCCCTCCATGTTAATCTTGTTAAAGATATTCCTTAATTTTCTATGCTCTAAAATAACTTGTGCAATATTAGAATTATTTAGTAATTGAATTTGTACTAAACAGACTCATTAAATCTTTTGCATTGATGCTTTGTTTGTTAGTTTGAAAAATAACTTTCATAGTCTTTCAGTCTCTCTGCTAGTCTCTCTCTCTCTCTCTCTCTCTCTCTCTCTCTCTCTCTCTCTCTCTCTCTCTCTCTCTGAGTGAAAAGTCACCTGTCCATGCTTTCGGTTCATACCGTATCAAAAGGAAGAATTTATACTTTTCTAAGATGTTTCATCTTCTGTGCGCTAAAGTTTTGGTGCATATTTCTATAGACTTGCACAAAGTGGTTTTTACAGTATTTTTAGGTGAATGCTCTACCATTGAGCTACATCCTCCTCCCTGTCTTACAAGTATTTTTCTATCTTTCAGCTACCATTTTTGTCTTGGATCCTCATCTGCAGCCCTTGTTCTTACCTTTCATTTTTAGTCTTAGATCAACTATGAAATTCACTTCATGCTCAGAAGTAGTCCATTTGCTAAAGATTATTACACCTGCCCATTGATTGGACTCAGACAGTTATATGTACCTGGTGCTTTGTGAAGATTCTATTGGGTATTCTCAGAGTTCTTAAAGGGTTACATTGTTTTCTATCCTACTTGATGCTCAAAGAACGTGGCTGGATCTGATTCTTGGTGAGTGCTTTCTTTGAGTTATTTTTATCCCATCTTCACTGTGGTTCAAATATCTTGCCTAGAATTTGTAAGATTGTCACACTTTCATTCCTCAATATGCAACTTTGGTTTTTTATCTTTGGAGGACTTTTTTTTAACTTAGAGTTGAATGATTAGAGTCAAACATTAAAGGTTAGAATTTGAGATGTGTGGTAACCTATTTCACTGTGTAGGGTGAAGATTTATTTCTGAATTTTCAGTACTTTGTGCATTTTTAAGATTTTATCATTCTTTCATTTTTTTTCAAGTACATGTATATTTTCTTAGCATCTCTATTATGATCAATTTCTCCATAAACAGATATTATATTATTTAGCTATTTTCCAAGGTTTTTCAAGTTTCATTTCATATGCTAACATTAATATGTATCATAGTACAATATTAATTTTCATAATTAGTGAAATTTGATGTCAATTGCTGCCCTGAATTTCACAATTTATATTTCAAAGATATTGTTAATGCCTTGCTTAAGGCTGTTTAATTCAGTATTGAGTTTTGTGTTACATTTTCAATTTTAATTAATTAGTTAATTAGCCAATTTGTCTTTGGGTTGTTTTAGTAGAGAGAATTTTTATCAATTGTGATATTTTGGTTTTCCTTTTATGTTTTCATTTTTATATATGAAAATACTTTGCAATTTTCTGTTGTCTCCATGTTTTTAAAGTTCTACCCAACCCCAATGCACAACACTTGAGTTAGGTGAGATGTAGGTTAGGATTCTCTGAACTAGAGTTTCCTTATCTTGTAAAAGATTGAAATGGTTCATTCAAAGCAGAGCTACTTAATTACTTTTAAGAAAAAGAATATGATATGTCTTCTGATTTTTTTATGCCCTTTTGGTTTTCCTTATAAGAACAGATTTCCTTTTTCTTTGATGCTGTTTCACTTTTAAATGGGGCTTACACTGGGTGTACTACTCTCTCAATGAAATTTTGTTCCCCAAAATTATGATATATAATGAATCAAATAAAGACTGCTTCATAAAGGTGAAAACTTTTTAAAATATTTCTCATTAGCATTATGCTAAAATAATAATAATATATTAAAATATAAAGATATGAAAGGTTATACTTTAGTAGTACAGAGAAATCACACTTGGATATACTTGATAAAATCACAAGTTGTAATTACACTGATTTCATCACAAACTGAGTTTATTATCTTTTTACAGGACTCGGATAACTCTGGTGACACTGATGACACTGTTTACTGCAAAAGACTCTGTTGTCATGTTTCATTCTTATTTCAGACTTGTCTTCTTAAGGTCGCAATATACTTGAAGCACAAGGTTCTTAAGTAAGAAGTGGCCAGTGCAAAAGATTGTACCACTTTTTGATGATGTCTTCTTTTGAATTTTATAAAATCATGTGTAATTTTAACCAAGATTAGTTTTTATATTAACCACTATTTTCTTTGCCTAGTTTACCAACTATTTAAATTGAGTTCTTGAAGAATGAAAGCCTAGTGAATGATGACACTTTTTTTGTTGTTTTTCTGTTTTGAGACAGGATCTTTCTTTGCATTTCAGGGTGGCTTTGAAATCACTTTTTATCTCTGTCTAACCTAAACTCATAACCTTTCTGTCTTTATCTCTGAAGTGCTAGAATCACAGTGGCTCACTTGGCCATCTTTTGGTTATGCTTAACAGAAAGAATAATTACAGCAAGTTCCACTTGATATGAAGATAATGATAAAGTAACAAAAATAAAGTTAGAATCTGAAGGTAAATAATCTTAGAAAGGGACAAGAAACATGGAAATATCTTCGAAGTCTTAACACTGTTTCTAGTTAGGTTTGACTAACTATGATATGTCTTTGGTAAAATGTCACAGAATAGAGAACAGATCCTTGCTTATTTCTCAACACTCAACTCCACCCATTGGGCTCTGAAACCTGTGGACAAATAGTGTCAATCACTTATTGGAGGTGATCCTTCTGGTTCTATAAAATTACAGCACTTTTGCCAAATTCTACATGAGTAAACAACTGTGAAGAACTACTAAAAGTAATTTAAGTGTATCCTCAGGGTTCATGAATAAAGCAGAAAGGAAACTGAGCACCATTTTCTATGAACTCAGTTCACCTTTTGTGAGAACTTTGATTGTAGATGTTCATTCCACACTGCTGATGAATGGACCACTATTCATGAGCAATAACTACTGTGGTAGTTTAAATGTAAATGGCCCCACATTCAGGTATTTTTCATTAAGCTTCCAAGTTAATCTTCAGCAGGTGGAGTCCTACTGAGAAGGTGTGTCCCTGGGGAAGGATCTTGTGTCCAGCCTGAAGGTGTGGAGAGAGCCAGTGTATTAGTCAGGGTTCTCTAGAGGAAACAGAGTTGACAGAATAGATTGAAATAAAAGGGAATTTATAGGCGTAGTTTACAATATTCCAACAATAGTAGTCTGCAGGCCCAGAGGTGAAGAAACCAGTAGCTGTTCAGTCCACGTGGCTGGATGCCTCTGCAGTTCCAATCCAACACTGAAGGCCTGATGGCTCCCTGGGAAGCAGCTGCTCTTCAGTCTATGATGTGAGGCCAATAAACCTGGGTCCTAATGTTGAGGAAGGGTAGGAGAGCAGGATGCGAATGAAAGTCAAAAATGAGCACAAGAAGCTGGGGGAGGAAGGAAAAGAGGTTCCCTTCCCCTCAAGTTTCCTTATATTTAGTGCCCTTCTGGAAGGCTCACCCACTCTGGGGGAAGGGCTGACTCTGGAGAAGGGACCTCCTCCCTTCATCAAAATCACAAATGGATTTTGTCAATCCTTTCTGCAGGCAAACTCAGAGACCCTCCCAAGATTACTATGAATTATTACACAGGTCAAGTTGACAATAAATTTAACCATCACAGTCAGCTCTGAATGCTTGTTCTGTATTTCTGATATAAATGCATGGTGAAGTGAGCCAACTTTCTTCACCATGATGAAACTTCCCTTGGAATCTGTAAGGCTGAAATAGATCTTTTCCTCCTGTGGTAGTTTGAATAATGTCCCCCAAAAGAATTAAGGATTCATTAAAATTATTAATTGTCTCCAGGCTTCTGGCTAGAGGAAGTACCACTTTGGCCTAGCCTCCTGGGGACTGACCCTTTCTAATTTGGATGTAAAATACTAAGGATAGATATGCAAAATAAGAGCCAGAACCCTGGTCTGGAGTTCTGCATTTTGTG